>VXAD01009339.1:358870-401002 GCA_013399195.1 Dicrurus megarhynchus
GATCCTACAGAAATAAAAAAGTGGTGTTTTAGTGTTCACAGCTCCTGGTTTGCTCCTCCTTAACCCATCACAATTTCCCCCCTTCCAGGAGGGAAATGACACCGTAAAGAGCATTTCTCCAGACATATAAATTATGCCTTATAAGACAAGTAGTGTCTTCCTGGCATGAAACCATCCTTTTGCCCAGAGAAAACCCAAGAGAGATATTTTTTTTTTTTTACTTGTTTATGTAGCAAGTATTTCCCCCTCCCCTGGAATGCAAAAAGATTTGGCTGCAAAAAACCTGACGTGCAGTAAATCAAATTTGCCTTAAAAAAACTCCACAACAGAAAACTCGTTCTAGGTTAGTATTGATCAGCTCACTTTCACCTTTAAATATAAAGGGAAAAGAAAAAAAGAAAAAAAGGAAAGAAAAGCAAGTCACTTTGGTGATTATGAGAACAGGGAATTTTCTTTTCCACAGCTCTGCCACTGCATTTCAGGCATCCTGAAATCGTGGGGCCAGTGGAGCTGTCACAGGTTTGATACAAAATGAAGACCAAAAAAAGCTGTAGTTGGGTGGGGTGGGAAATGCAAACAAAACGTGGCTCTGTTTCCCAACCATCAATGAAATTCTGCTTCCACCTGCTGGGATGTCCAAGTGACCCCTGGTGCAAGAACTCCCTCGCAGTTTCTGAGTGCCAGAAATTTGATTTCTATGGAATTACTCAAGGAGCAGAAGCAACAAGTTTAAAACCGTCAAGGTAACCCCCCTCAGTGTCACTTAATTCACAGAGGGAAGACAGAAACCAGGAAAAAATCTGCTATTCCCATATTAGTAGCACATTTGACTTTGGAGGAAGTGATTTCAGCGATGGCTTAAGCCCCAAGCAAACAGAAATCCTGATTTAAAGAGCAGGGCCTCGCTCTCCACCAGGGCAGTGCCAGGCAGGGCAGCTCCAACTGGGGCAGCATCCCCCCAACCCCAACGTGCTCTGATTTTTGAGACTCCAACAGGATTTGTCATCTGCTGAAAGGGCCCCTGTTACATTCTGCAGGCTGGGGAAGCCCAGGGCCACACGCTGTGCTGGCCAGGACACCTCCAGATGCCCTGGAGAGTCAGCACAGCTCGAGGCTGGCTCCCAGTGACACCCCAAAAGCTGGGAACTGGGTGCTATTGCATCCTCACCATCTCCCATGCTTTGTGCCCTCCAGGGAAGCACGGGGAGCTGCAATCCATCGCAGCTGGGAGGAACTGCAGAGTAACCCGGCCCTGGGATGCTGGGGGACAGACGCGGTGCGGGGATCAGCGCGTGGCTCACCTCGGCTCCCCTGAGCACAGCCTCTCTTTGTGCTCTGAGGGAACTCAGCAGGCACAGACTCGGGTGGCCACGAGGCAGGGAAGGGAGGCTGAGTGGGTGCTGGAGCAGGTGAATTACAGTACAGGACGTGAGAGGAGACAGGACTCAGTTATTGCCTGAGCGCCAGCGCGGGAGCCAGCAGCGGCGCAGGGCTGCACTGCCACCTTGGAGTGTACAACTGCTCGCTCTGAGCATCACCAGCAGCTGCCAGAGAGCAAAGCCCAGCCCAGCCCCACTGCCCGGGGCTGGCTGGGCCTCAGCAGAGCCCGGTCACACCCGGAGGGATCCCCGTGACCGGCTCCTTCCTGCGGGAACTGTGCGTGCTGCTGATATGGAACTGGATACATTGATTCGGTTTGAAGTTGGTTTTTTTAAATAAAAGTGCTCTCTGTTCCTCTGGCCTCATGGATCAGGACACCACTGACAGTTGCAGGATCGTTACACAGCTGTATTAAGTGAACAATCTCTTCCCTCCCTCTTTTCCCTTCCCTTCCTTGCTCTGCCCTCGCCCCGTTCCTCCTGCTGTCGTGTTCTATACAAGATCAGGCAAACCCCAGAGGCCAGGTTATGTTTTTATGTTTTTGCAGATCTCCATCACAGATGGAATTTTTGCTGGTCATTTCTTGCAACCCATCCACGAGCAGGACAACCCCAAAAAAAAGAGAGAGGGCAGCGAAAACAAACCCCACAACAGAGACGCAGGAGAGAAGAATCCAGAAACGAGCAGAAATCAGTTTTCCACCGGGGTGGGATTTGCTAAGGGCTGGCTCACGATGACTTGCACCACGTAGTCCTTTGGGATTTTCAGCTCCTCCAGTTTCATTTTGTCTGCCAGGGGCCTCCCAGAGAAGAACCAGCGCTGGCTGCCCGGCTCCACTCCCTCCACGGCGTGCAGCCGCCGCTTCATGTGGTACACGGTGTCCATGCTGCGGACCAGCAGCTTGAGGTCTTTGCCCGTGGACAGGCGCAGGCGGAGCTGGCACTCGTGCCCGGAATTGGGAGGGGGGTCAGGAATATCCAGAGTCTCCAGGTCGCCCTTCTCCTCGATCATGTTGATGGGTGGGGCGAGGCAGTAGACGGGGAGCTGGTAGCGGTTGCCCAGTTCATCGTAACACTCCGTAAGAGCACCTTTAGGAGAGAACAGGGGGAGAATGAGTGGGAATTCCTGGCACATCCAACACTGGAGTGGTCGCTCTGGGGAGTTTTACCCTGCTGTCCGACCTCCCAAGAGCTGAGGTCTGAATTCAGCCTTTAAAGGACCAGACAAAAATCAACAAAAATCATCAATGCCCCATCTTTGTACACGGAAACTCGGGGCTGAGATAAAAGCATCCCCTAAAAGCCAAACACCCCCCTCCCCCTCCAGATAAACCAGGATAAACTTCCAAAGCAGGGAGGAAGGATGAGGATGTGCTGCCGTGTGTCATTCCAAGGAGGAATCTTCCAGCAGCAGCACGGCCAAGGCTCAGGACACGCGTGCACCCAGCAAAGGCCACTTGGACCAGTCCCACCACGCTGACCCCGAGCTGTGAAAACGCAGGAGAGCGCCGTGAAAGGAGCATTTTGGAACTTCTCAGACATCCCCAAATTGCTGAAACGGGTTTGGTACAGGCTCGGTGTTTAATGAGCACTGCCAGGACAAACAAACACGGCCACCCAAGTCTCCATCACCGCCGTGGCAGCGCGGATTTTGTATTTCCACAGCGCCTCTGACTCCCACGTTCAAAGCCCTGGAGTGTCAGGAGGGATTTTTATTTCCCTGAATTCCCTTGGGATAATCTGGAGAAGCCGGCTGTGCGCACAGGAATTCTAACGCGCGCCGAAGCATCAAATAAAAGCTGAGTTTTTCGCACTGTGACTTTATAAAATAGATTCCACTTTATAAAACAGATTCCACTTTATAAAATAGATTTCAAGTACTAGCCTGGAAAAGCAGCAGCACATTTTCCATGCTGTTTTAAGGATTCAAATAAGAGAAGGCTGAAAGCAGAGCCCGGGAAACTGAGGAAGCTGCATCCCAAATCCCTTCTCACTGTGGTTAAACCCCCAGCTTCTCCCTCTCTCCTTGGTCTGAATTTACCTGTAGAACAAATTTCCACATTTTTGCCCCTAGAGGGGGCATGGTCACTTGCCAAATTACCCATCCTTGTGGAGCTGGGAATGTTTGAAGAGGAGCCAAGTCCTTGAGCTACAGAATATTAAAAAAACCTCTTTGACTCTGTTCTGCACACTGCAGCCAAGTGCTCCTCGTTAGAAACCAAGAGGTTTTTTTCGTTTGAATTTTTATTTTTTATGCTGACACTGAGTTGTCTTAAAGTTTGCTGTTTGATCAGCAAAATTACCACAATGTAAAATTATAACTCAGGGACATGCGGTGTCACCCAGCCCAGTGTAACAGCAGCATCTTCTGCTGGAAAACTTTTGGACAGAAATCCTCTTTTTTTAAGGATAATTTGTGTTGGTGAAAACACACAGAGGAAATCAATGAAAAGATCAATGTTTTTTAAGCTTTCTGTTTGTGCAGGTAGCACCAAGGCAGCTGTGCTCTGAGATTTATGAGAGCAAAAAAACCAAAAAAGGAAATAAAAAGATATAATTACATCAACTCATTACAGTGTTTTACCATTAATGAATTTCAGAGCAAACCAACTTCTATCAAAGCTGTATTGGACCCAAACCCTTTTATGTTCTTTGTCATTTACAAACCCAAGCCTGAAGTTCCCACACTTCAGTTCTGTTCTACACCGTTCATTTCACTCCTCATCGATTTGCTAAATGGCACAGGACTGAATTTCAGACATAGAAACAAGCTTGCTGCTAAAAAAAAAGCCAAAATCCAAACCTCAACAGCCTTTCAATGTAGCTAAAGCAGCTCAAATTTCTTCAAAAGCCACCTATGTTAAAAAGAATGCATCAGCTTTGGAAGAGCACCTCAAAGAGTTAATTTTAAATAACATGGGGGGAGCTTGCTGAGGAATTTCTTCATCATTTATCTCGTTGCCCAGCTGAACTAACATCAAGGTCAAAGCTTATGCTATAAACATTGGATTCCTTAATCATCATCAGATAAGCAATATTAAAACAAATCTTCTCCAACAGCAGCTAACTTGGAGGTCTGTAGCTAAAAAGAAAGAAATAAATAGAAAAAAGACACAGCAGAGGAAAGCTCTTGCCAATAAAAGCCCAGAGTCCCATCCCAGACTGAGGAATGGTTTACAGAGAAGTGCTGATGTAGGAACAGGTTACTGCAAACCTCACCAGCAATCCCAGTGTTCTGTTCATCCCGGGGAAAATGTCCCTGTGACTCCCAGGTCCCTTCGCCTGGCCAGCAGTGGCTTTAGGAGCAGATATATTGATTAAAGAAGGTGATTACTGAGAGCAGAAGAGACTTTACAGCAGCATCCCCTCCACACCAGCCCTCTGCACCCACTGAAGCCGAGCCACAGCCCCGAGGACAGGTGGTGTTGGCTTCAACTCCAAAGAATCCCAGGATCACTGAGGCTGGAAAAGCCCTCCCAGCTCATCAAATCTAAGCTGTGCCCCATCCCCACCTTGTCCCCAGCCCAGAGCTCTGAGTGCCACCTCCAGGAATTCCTTGGGCACCTCCAGGGATGGGCCCTCCAAGCCTCCCTGGGCAGTTCCAAGGCCTGAGCGCCCTTTCCATGGAGAAATTCCTGCTGCTGTCCAACCTGAGCCTCCCCTGGCCCAGCCTGAGGCCGTTCCCTCTCCTCCTGTCCCTGTTCCCTGGGAGCAGAGCCCGACCCCCCCGGCTGCCCCCTCCTGTCAGGGAGTTGTGCAGAGCCACAAGGTCCCCCCTGAGCCTCCTTTTCTCCACGATGAGCCCCTTTCCCAGCTGCTCCTCACAGGATTTGTGCTCCAGCCACCTCACTCCCTCAGGCCATCACAACTTTGGGTCAAGTGACTTTTGGGGAGCCCCACAACCTCCAAGGTGTCACCAACAGGCAGAACATGAGGGGGTGACACGGTGGAGCTCAGAAGTGATGGCTGAGTTAACCATGAGTTGTGGGAGGTTGTCTGAAGTGATGAAGGCGAACAAGAGTTACTGGAGAGGAAGAGAAGAAGCGATGGAATCACCCCCAGCCACCAGAGCAAGGCCAATCCCACCAGCCAGGCAGCAGCTCTTCACCGAGGCACCGCAGGAAATCAAACATCCCAACCAGCAAACACTTCCTAACATTGCTGTTCTACCCAAAATCACAGGAAATCAAACATCCCAACCAGCAAACACTTCCTAATGTTGCTGTTCTACCCCAAAATCACAGGAAATCAAACATCACAACCAGCAAACACTTCCTAACGTTGCTGTTCTACCCAAAAATCACAGGAAATCAAACATCCCAACCAGCAAACACTTCCTGATGTTGCTGTTCTACCTGAAAATCAGATTTCTGATCCTTCCTGCAGGACACATCACCCTGGACCACACTCAGCTGGAAGGGGCACTAAAAGAGTATCAAGCTTTTATGAGAAAGTGGAAAATGAGAGAAAGAAGTGGGTTTTTTTGGTTTTTCTGTCACTTAGGCAAGCAGGGTCCTTCCAGCACAGGAAGCCTCCTTAAACCAGAGGAGGAAAAGGCAGCAAAGAGGCGCTCAGAGCTGCAGGGAACAACCATCCCACATCCCAACTGAGCCTGATTTCCCCTCCCTGCTTCCCTTCCCTTCCCCAAACCGGAGCAGGTTCAGATGCCAAAGCCTGGGTGGGGTGAGGTGGTGCTGGATCATCCAAAGAACCCCCTGGAAGGGGCAGATTCCAGGAGGAAAGGAGCAGGAAGGAAGGGTGGCAGACACGAAGATGCAACGCAAAAAACAACAGCAGATGGGATTATTTTAATATTTCAGAAGTAAGAAACACTGGCTTGGAGAGTGAGGAATTCTGGAAGGCAGAGCTCCTTGTTGGTTGTTCTCCAGGTAGGAGAACAGCTTGAGAATTTCAAGAGGGAAAAAGAGGCAGATGTGATCATCAAGCATAAGGAACGGGAACATTTTGAAATTAATTGCCTTGCAAAGCACAAAAAACTTTGTTTGATGAAGATTATTAGGATAGTTCACTGGATTGGGAAGGGAAAACACTAAAATGGACTGGTTAAAACACTGCATCCACCCCTAAGCAGCTCAGAGCTTGGACTTACTTATCCTCCTGCAGGACCAACAATTTGAGAGATCTCAGTGACAGGAAGGTCAACTTTTGCAGGAGTTATTAAGTCAAGCAAATATGGCCACACTCACCTGAAAACACAAAAAGTTTTAATGCGTTTGAAATGGCATTTTTGGCATTTCCTTAAACTGCACACCATCCTCTTCAGGAAAAGCAGGGAAATTCTCCTTTTCTGTTCATAAGGTGCCTTGTACTTTAAGTTGTAGAGCAATTTTGAGAAGCATTTCTCAGAAACAACCAAAACTTAAAAACTGAGCAGATTTCCATCTTTTTTTTTTTTTTTCCCCCCTTCTCCCAGAGAGATTTGCTGCGGGAAGAGAAATTAAGACAACACAACCCAAAACGTGGCGTTGCAGCGAGACTCAGCTAATTTAAGGAGACTGTCTCTGTGTATAACACATTTGCCCAAGGAACAGCTGGTTCAGTTGTTTTTCTGACTGAAAATCTCCATTCCAAAGCCAAGCTGAGCCTGGATTGCTGAATAAATTGGGAACAGCAGAGCTTTCACCTGTGGAGTATTGATCTGAACCCAATAAAAATCACTAATGCCTGAAATTCAGTAGGAAAACAAAGGGGGCTCTGGGTCTTACAGCACAGAAATTGCTAGAGAGCAAAGATGAGGCAGAAAAGCTGAATTATCTCTTAATCTTTATTAGCTGCTGATTCCAGGTCAGAGCTGGGAAATCCAAGATTTTGTAAGGAAAAAAAATCCCTGTCCTGACATCAGGAGCACGTGGGAGAGGTGGAGAACAGGAGCAGGGTTGGGACAAGAGCAAACACGCAGTGCTTTGCTCCACTCCCCTCCAAGCAGCCCAGACTGGGAGGAGTTCACACCAAAAAACTCTTCCTGACTTAAAAACTGCTCAATTCATCCCTGGAAGTGTCCAAGGCTGCTGTTACCAACGTGGTTTTCCCATTTTCCCAGGGGGAAATGTGTGGGAATACTCGTGCAAGCCAGTGCCTTGTACAGAGGACAATAAGGCAGCTACAAGACTTAACGGTGTGGGGGAAACACTTGATAAGAAACCACCCCCCGTGCTTCTTCCACACGAAATTTCCATGGCTTATGCAAATTTTAACTGCCAGAAAGCTCCTGGACAAAGGTACAATTCGGATCCTAAGCTCTGCTCTCATCCCCACCCTCCCTCTGTTACTCCAGCTCCTGAAAGGATGGGGTTTGCAGATAAGGAGAATTAAGCATTTAATAATTCTCATTTCCAAACTGCCTGAAAAACAGCTCTTCCATTATGGGAACATTATCGGTCTGGCTCCAATCCACGCTGGAGAACAACTCCCAGAGGCAGCAGGAGATCCCAGTGCTCCAGGAGGTGAGCACACAGGGATTGTGCTTGGTGCATCACAAGGGGAAAGAGGGGAAAATAAGGAGACTCTGACATCCTTCCCAACCTCGAGGGTCCCACCCAGCTGCCTCTCCTGCAATCACACCACGGTTGGGGTTGGAAGGGACCTCTGGAGATCCAGCCCAAGCCCTGCCCAGGCAGGGTCACCTGGAGCAGGTGACACAGGGACGTGTCCAGGTGGGTTTGGGATGTCTCCAGAGAGGGAATTCCACAACCTCCCTGGGCACCCTCCACAGAAAGAAGTTTTTCCTCATGTTGTAATACCAAAATAAAACTTTTAAAGAGTAAATCCCAGCTGGAGAACCCAGCCAAGGATCCCTTAGGTGTATCTAGGCCCTCCTGCTTCAAACTGAGCACGGCTCACCCTAATACAGGGCAGGTTCCTAAATGAACTGGTTGTGCAGAGAAATTGGGGATGCCCCATCCCTGGAAGCGTCCAGGGCCAGGTTGGAAAAAGCTGGGATAGTGGAAGGTGTCCCTGCCCATGGCAGGGGATGGAGTGGGATGAGTTTTGAGGTCCCTTCCAACCCAAATTTTGGGAAAAGCCTGCTGCACATATACCATGTACACCGCTGGGCTTGCTGATCCTCTCCCTTCATCACAGCAAAGCACCAGCATCACTTCATTCATCAGCACTAATTAACTGGGCTGAAGGTGAAAGATAATTAACACAGTCTCCTAAAACAAATACATTTCTGCACTGGATGAAGGAGCCACTTTTGCTGAGGCTTTAGCCCCAGTTCCCAGGTGTGCATCCCTTCCCGTGCCCCATGTGCTGGAGCGGGGAGAGCAGAGGGATCAGCAGAGGGAAGAGGGATGGGACACTCTGGAAAGGGGGGCTCAGGGCCCTGAACCAAATCCTTCAAAATTCCTCTTAAAAATCCACACAAATGCCAACAGCAGCAGTGGCAATCCTGTCAGAAGAGCTGGAATGTGTCACCCCACCTCGCTCACCTGATGGAAAAAGAGGGGAAAGCAGGGAAAAGGAACCTACACCAGAAAGCTCCGACCTTGTCAGCAGTGTAACTTCCACACACGAGCTAATCCTTCCCTAAACCAGCTCTACCAGAGCTCAGATACCTCCAGTCTGTGCAGTTCATTGGGTTTCCATCACTGGGGTTGATAAATAAAGCAATTATGCATTAATGCTCGGTAGCTGTCATGTTAACAACACCATATGTACTGCCACTTCCATATCCCTGTAAAACTTGGATCTAATCTTGCATGGAAGTAACAGCTTCCAAGAGATATTCCATCAGGGTTCAAAGATGACAAGTCATTTTACTAATGAAGTATTCATCTACTACTCTGCTTTGCATGTCATGAAAATAGATGCCTGTCTAGACAGGCTTCTTAGATAAAAATGTAAAAATAAAACGGTTGGGAAAAGAGCTTCTCTGCGTACCCCCTTCATTTACATTTGCTGTTCTGCATTATCCAGCTTCTTCAAGGGGCTCGAGGGTTTTGGAGGAGAAAAAGAGAGCAGAATATCATCATCACGTGAGGCTGCACTGCATCCCTCCGAGCACAGCGACCCTGGCAGTGTTTAAAGGCCCCAGGTCACCCGTTCAGGGTGGAGCTGAACTCAGATTTACAGAAGTTGTCACTGCCTTGGTTACCATTGATTTTTTAAGTCTGCTGTTGCCATAAATCCAGAGTGAACACCTGGCACTCAGCATCCCAAATCCCGTAACTAACGTGGTTCCAATGGAAAACCAAATGGGAGGTTAAAATTAAACAAGGGATAGAGATTTCCTTTTCCTTGCCAGCCACAGATTTTGTCCCTGGAAGTCTACAAAGTGCCACCTCCAGCCCTTCCTTGGGCACCTCCAGAGATGGGCACTCCAAACCTCCCTGGGCAGTTCCAAGGCCTGAGCACCCTTTCCATGGAGAAATTCCTGCTGCTGTCCAAGCTGAGCCTCCCCTGGCCCAGCCTGAGGCCGTTCCCTCTCCTCCTGTCCCTGTTCCCTGGCAGCAGAGCCTGATCCCACCTGGCTCCAACCTCATTCCAGGGAATTGTAGAGAGAGAGGAGGCACAGCCTGGCCATGACTTGTTGGGATGTTAAATTAGCAACTGCTGATCACAGAACTCGAGCTGCTCCACCTCCAGTGCACTCCAAGCAGGGAGTTCAACCTCCAAACAATCCCCTGCCCAGCAGTGCCCACTCAAAACGAGATTTCAGACAGTTAAATCCGAGCTCCAAGTGGATCTGGAAGGAAATTTGGGCTGACACAGCACTTATTAAAGCTCCAGGTCCAGCAGCAGCAGCCCCTCAAACTGAACACCAAAGCAAATGCTGCCTTGGAGGGAGTGTGGAGAGCTCTCCCTGCTGTTTGCAAGGACAATAAGAGGTGGAAAACTCCTAAAACTAAACAACTCTCCCCAGCAGCTACCTGTGTGCAACAGGGGAGAGAAAGCAAGCACAGAATGACCCGGACAAAGGTTTGCCCCGCACCTTTGTTCTGCCTGCTCCCAAACTCGCTGTATCCCTGTGCTGACATTCCAAGACCTGCTAATGAGCCTGGAAGTCACTCATTTGCATGCTCAGTCTCCAAGGATCACCAGCAAAAATGTGAAAGGCTCCAGGGAGGTCAAGCAGCCTGACACGATCCCACATTAGTGCCCACATCCTAAAATAAAACCACAACACGAGGCTGCTCCAAGCTGTGGGGGCGGAGGGGATTAAAGGAGGTCACAGGGGAGATGTGAGGCAGCAGCGTTGCTTTATTTGCTCCTCACCTCCAAGGTGCTGCTCCTTCAGAGGAAATAAAATAAAAAAAGCAAATAAAATAAATAAATAAATTCTTGATTAAACACAAAGGCGGAAGAATGAATGTCGGTGCTGCCTCATGCCCTGAACGTGCACCGAGCAGAGGCTGCACAGATGGTGAGAGCCCAGAAAGGTTAAAAATTCAAGGCCTTGCTGTAGCTGTGACCTTCTCTAAAAACCTTCTTAGATCACTCAGGAATTATTAAAAGCACCTCGGAGGTTTTGTTGTTCCTGTGTAATGCCAAGGATGGAAACCCAGAGTTTGTTTTGCTGCAGATAAAGCTACAAACCAAACACTGCTTGCTCTGGGCTGGGCTCAGACGTGGCTCAGCAAAAAAGCAAAGCCCCAGCTGCAAGCAAACCCAGGAAAATTCTTAGAAATGAGGATTTTTCCAGAGGTCAAGCTGCCTGTGGCACACCCAGTGAATGACTCAAAGGTATTTATTGAAGGGGGCTGTGGAAGATTTAAAAATACTGAAATACCTCCTGAGTGCTGCCCATCCAGGTGGGATTTCCTCAGCCATCTCCTGTCCCTAAAGTGTTAAAGGGAGAAGCCTGCTGGGGCTCAGACATTTCTGATCATAAACTATTTTGCCTTGGCTTTGGAGAAAAGTTACCATCTTATTATTTATATTCCTGAAGCCAAGCCAGCAGAAGATGCCAAATGTTTTGGCCACAATGAACTGGAGATGATGGAGGAGAATGGGATGGGCCAGGAGCAGGTGAGACACCCCAGGGCTGGCTGAGCCCCTCATTTACCAACCTGAGGACACCAATTCCTCCAGAAACATCAAATTTACTGCAAAACACAAATCCAGAAACCAGCAAAGCCACCCCTGGAGATCCCCATGGAGAACTCCCACTGGAATCTTCAGGGAGGAACACATTTTAAACTTCATTTCCCACTTCCATTTTAAACACTTCAAATTTCTTTTCCTCATTTCCCAAGCAGACAGCAAGGCAGATGAAGCTGATACCAAGTTCCCCCACTGTCAGCAGCCAATAACGGAGTAAAAGTCCACTCCTGGGGAATATTTAATAAACCAGACATCTTGTCCTGACCACTATCAGACAGCACAGGACTATTATTCACTTCAGGCAGACACGCTCCTCTCTGGAACAGCTGCAGCACCCAGATCAACGAGCAGCTTCTTCCACGAAGAATTTGAGATGTTCTTTTGTCACGAGGGTTTATTTTGAGCATCTCATGGCCAGTTTGGGTTTGTTGCTTTGGTTTTTTGGTTTTTTTTTTTCTTAAAGGAATTAGCTGCAATTTTCTGGTCACGCATGAATAGTTAAAAAAAAACCAACCCAAAAGGAGCATTTCTAAAAAATGTTGCACAGTCATCCTCCCCACACCAGAAAACACAAACTGAAACCAAAGACAGGAAACAGAGAGGCAAAAACTACAGGGGAAGAGACTTGAAAAAAGTCCAAGCAATTATGTTGACAAAGCTCCTCGAAATACCTTTGAAAACACAAGAGCAGAAGTTAAAGATATTTAAGGAAAACAACTGGAGGATGGAGCTGTAAGTGGGGTTTTCATCTGAAGGGTTGAGAGTTTCTAACCTGCACTTAGGTACACAAATATTTCAGCCAGCCACGACTGCTTTGCATCCTGAGGATTTGATTCATTTTCCTTCCACTTGAAGGAAACATTGGGAATTCAGCATCCCTCAGAAAGGACGCTGAGATCTATTTTAAAAAAACATTAATAATGGCAGAAAGGACGGAAAGCAGCATCTTCACTGGAGGGGGCTTTGAGGAAAGCGATTTTTTCCCAAGGTTAGGAGGGATTTGGTGAAGCACAACAACACGGCACATCCTTCCCAAGAACCACGGCCATTCCCAAGGGGAACGAGCCATTTTTCCAGGTGTGATGGGCACGGAAAATGCCGGGAATCACCGAGGTAAGGGACAGCAGAGGAGGAGGAGCTGCCCCTGTGCCCCGAGCAGGCTGTGGGAAGCTGGAGCAGGGGTGATTCCATGCCCAGGCAGGGAGCGCTCAGCCTGGAGCTGAAGATCCCTCATCCAGATGGAGCCTCCCAATGAAAATGCAATTCCTGGGGCTGGGCACTGAAAGAGGCAGAGCCTGGGGGAGATTTCTCCTCAGCAGGAGGCACTTTGTGAGGAGCCAGGGCAGCCGGAGCCCGCAGGGCTGCTCCGGGAATGGATTCTGGGATGAGCTGGAGTCCCCTGCTCCAGGAAATGGATTCTGGGATGAGCTGGAGTCCCCTGCTCCAGGGAATGGATTTTGGGATGAGCTGGAGTCCCCTGCTCCAGGGAATGGTTTTGGGATGAGCTGGAGTCCCCTGCTCCAGGAAATGGATTTTGGGATAAGATGGAGTCCCCACTTTGGGAAATGGATTTTGGGATGAGCTGGAGTCCCCTGCTCCAGGGAATGGGTTTTGGGATGAGCTGGAGTCCCATGCTCCAGGGAATGGATTATGGGATGAACTGGAGTCCCCTGCTCCAGGGAATGTATTTTGGGATAAGATGGAGTCCCCACTCTGGGAAATGGATTTTGGGATGAGCTGGGCTCCCCTGCTGCTTGGCAGGAGCCCAGAGGAGCAGGAGCAGGGTTTCTTGTCACACTTGTCCCTGTGCTGCAGAGCACGGCCATGACGAGACTGGAACCACCAGGGTGTCCAAAACGTGAGGCACCAAGCAGCAAAACTGGGACGCAGCTCCCACCCCTCTTCCAGAGGATCCACGGGTGCTGTGAGGCAGGAAGGGATTAAACCAGCCTGGGTGCAGGTTTATGAAAGCCTGACTCGATGTATTCACTCCCCATTTCAGTCAAGCTAAGCCTAAGGAGGGGACTTGACGTCAAGAAGGTTTAAAAATAGACATTGATGTGTAGAAGAAAAACCAAAATAAAAGCACTCTCCTAATGCACACACGGCCTTCGGTGCCAGCAGCAGCTTGGCTGCTTCCTCACAAGACAGCAGCAATTTTGGGTTTTAATCCCTGCCTTTTGGGGGTTTTTTTTAACTGAAGTAAAAACAAACCAGAAAAACCTTCCCTCCAACTAATAACTGCTGTCTCCTGAGCAGAGTTTAGGCAAAAAAAAAACCAACCCAAGAAGCAACAAACCAGGAGGCTCAGCTGTAAATTTTATGATTTTCACTACAGATTTGAGAGTTTCCTTAACTTTGATGGGCTGCATTTTCCTCTCAGTACTACTGCTGATCACAGACAGACATGCTTTGATAGTCAGACCTCCCAAAGCTTTCATAACTCTGCTGAAATCTAAAATTAGACAGCCACAGTCACCAAAATATCATTCACTCCCCTTTTAAAGGGGCACCAGAGAAAGCTGAGCGAGTATTTGGGATCCTCACAGGAAAACCCACTGTCCAACAACGTTCCACGTGCGTGGAGGGAATGTAATCCATAAAAAACATGGTTTCTAATGAGAATTAAAAAGCTTCTTCAGACAAGCAAGCAATTCCTACAGCTTGAATTCCCAGCAACGGACACAGCAGTTTTCAGGGACGAGAGGAAGAAGAACCACACGGATCTCGTGGCTTTAGGGGCAGCAGTTCACAGGGGATTCAATTTCAATGCTAAAGATGCCCCAGTAAAATTCACTGGACAGATTCACTCCATCACCAATTCCTCAATACAACAGGTGAGTCCCATATTGGCACCACACAAAAAGCTCTGCAAAATCACAGTGTTCTACTTCTGGAGCTGCTGAATTTCCAGGAGCCACCCCTGAAATGGTCAAAAACCTGCTGCATCATTTTGTGGCAGGTATTTCTGAACGACTGTGCCAATTTAAATATCAATGCTTGGCTTGCTGGGCTGGGAGCACACCCTGACAGCTCAGCTGTCAATGTAAACTAAACTAAGTGGACTCAATAAATGGAGATTTTCATCAACAGAAATAAAAATGGAGTTTTCAGCATAGCAAAGGGCAACTTTTTACATTGACTACAACTGGTGAGTGTTAAAAACACCCACAACCCAAACCTGACGGTGGAGTGCCCATCCCTGGAGGTGTCCAAGGAACAGATTCCATAGAACTGTGGGTGTCTCCTGGAAATTAAGCAGCTCCAGAGGTGGAATTCTGTAATTCTGCTTTTTGTGTGAAGGCAATATTGGACTTACCTGTTGTATTGATGAATCTGTGATTGAGGGAACCTGGGGGTGCTCTGGTGACAAGGTAGGGCTGGGCACAGGTTGGACTCGATGGTCTTGGAAGTGTTTTCCAACCTAAATAATTCTGGGATTGTGTGTGATTTAATTAGTAGAGTTCTGCTGGAGTTAGGAGTTTGTGGGAAACACAAAAACAAAACCTTCCCCACACTGCTGCTCTTACCTTTGAGGGGGTTTTTTGTTGTTATTTAGGACTTCTTTTAAGCTTTTCTATTTATTATTTCACCCAAAGGGGAAGAAGCTGCTCTATTCAGAGTGGGAACATTTCAGAAATGTCCTTTACTTCTCCCCAGCATTGCAGTGAAATATTCCCATCCCCACTTCTCAGGGTCTCAGCAAATAAAGAGCCAGAGCTGCCAGGCTGCTCCCTGGAAAAGCCAGCTGGGAGCCACAGGAGCTGTGTTTGAAGGGACAGAAAAGTTCAAAGCTCAGCAGAGAGACCCTTTCATCACTCAAACAGCACTGAAGGAGTTAAACCCCAAAATCCAGAGAATTCTGCAGCAGCAGGTGAAGTGTCCATGCTGGGATTTACTGCCTACAACTGATAAATGTTAAAAACACCCAAACCAACCCAAAGCTGAGGGTGGAGTGGCTTTAAGGGTAAAGGGAACCTGAATTTTATTACCTATTAGAGGTAAACTGCATTTTATTCCAACTTCCCCCTGTAGAAATTGAGTTTTTCATCTCCAATTTCTGTTTTAGCAACCAAGCAAAACAATGCCAGGCCTGCAAATCTGCAACCTCTGAGACATTAAACCCCAATATCCTGGGAGCTCTGCTGCAGCACACGAAGTGTTCCACCCTGGAATTTCAAAACTCCACCTCGCCCCAGCCAGATTGCAATTAATATTAACGACTCGCAGGCCAAGTTCAGCTCAACATTAGCATTATAATAAAACACTACACACTCCAACATTTCCTGTTTGATAGCTGAGAAGTGTGGAAAACTCTTCTTCATTACATTTAAATGGACTCATTAATAAAATATGGAGGATGTGCTGCTTTAAGGCAGAAGGAGGAGAAAAAAAAAAGTATAAATCGGCGATAACGTTATTTCTATTTTTAAATCCATCCCACAGAGTCACCCAAGATAGATGAGAAGTGCTAAGCCCATCCCACAGGCTTATTTATTTATTTAATACTTCTTACATGCTATTTTTACCAGCAGAAGCCAGCAAAAGGCATCCATTAAAAAATTACACTGGTGAGAGTCTTCCTCGCACCAGACAAGTGACAGATCTGGCTGAAAGCAGCCTCAGAAGAGATGAGGTTTTGGGTTTTTTTTTTTTCCCCTCCCTTTCCTGTAGGATTCTGGAATAAAAAAGCACTTTTATTTTTGCAGCATCAGCTAAGCCCGAGTCTCTATCTGCAAAATCTGTATCTGTCAGTCCTTACTCACTCCCCAGCCCCCTCTCCTCTCACTCCTCCACTCCCTGCAAGGTTTCATTTTCTCAGGAATACGTGGCTCCAACACAGTAGGGACAGTCAAATGTGGATTTAGGGCTGGGGTTTGGGGTTTTTTTTTTTTAAGCCTCTTGTTGTACACACAGCAAATGAATGAAAGGAAACCCCACAGCCCCTGGTGCTGCATCGTTCTGCAGGCATCCTTGGGGAGAAGACAAAAATTAGTGAAAGACCTTTCATTTTTTACACAGACTTAAAGGAATTTATCCAGCAAATGCGGGGTTTTCTTAGGAAAATATTCTGATTCCTGTCACAAATACAGAGCACTGAGTGCCACCTCCAGGAATTCCCTGGGCACCTCCAGGGATGGGCACTCCAAACCTCCCTGGGCAGTTCCAAAACCTGAGCACCCTTTCCATGGAGAAATTCCTGCTGCTGTCCACCCTGAGCCTCCCCTGGCCCAGCCTGAGGCTTAATTTTCATCCAAACTCTGCTACAGAAGACAGAGCCCGGTCAGGCAGAGAGCTCCAGACAGAAACACGGCTACAAAAGGGGAATTTCAGAAGTGCCACTGGTCCCCTGCCACGCTCTGGGTGCCCATGCAGAGCCCAGGACAGGGTGGGAGTGCCCACAGCAGCTCCATGGGGAAATCTGATTGAATACCCACAGGATCTGATCCTACTGCAGACACCAAAGCTGGATTTCTTCACAGCTATTTCCCCCTTCTTCCCAAATTTCACCCAGAACAAGCTTTTTGTAAACAAAACCCCAGAGGTTGTTGGTGTCACTCAGAGCAAGGAGAGTTTATTTGCTCTACCTGCCTAGAGAAAAGCTCAGTTTGCTGACAAAAGGCATCCCTGGGTCCACAGATAAAGGATTTGATTCATCATCTATTCATCCCTGGCACTAACAATGCCTGGTGATGAGGAATATCAGAATCTCTAGAAGCAGCAGCTTTCCCAGGAGTGGGAAGGTCACACTGCACGGAGAACTGTGCCAACAGCTGATGCACAAAAGCGTCACCATTTTGAATAAAAAGCACTCAGTGCAATACAAAAACTCCCAGTAAACTCCACATCCTGGGTAAAAAACCTAAATATTCTCTCTGTTTGGAATTCAGCCTCGAGCCAGGCCTGAGCCTCTGATACAGCTTTGATTTCTGAGTTATTTCTGAGCTATTCTGAACATTCTGCATGTGGGCCTTACAAAGCAGATCATAACCTGCCAGCAGTGGGCAGGACTCGAAACAAACGGCTGGAAAAACAAATTTAAACAGTTCACATCCATTTTTTACCAAATCTGGGAGCCTTGAAACTCCACATTACACATCCTGGCTTCTCCTGAGACACACAAGGGACTCCCCTCTGACCCCGAAGCCAGACTGCAACTTCCAGGCAGGATTAAACTGCTTCAACTTTGCCATTTATTAAAATCCTCCCTCACAGTCACAAGCTGTTATGCCACTCTAACAAGAGGTAGCACAGTCCCAAGGTGCCAAACACCTTCTCTGCACGTTCTGATGCCATAAATTTAATGTTTTCCCCTCAAGTGCTGCTCATCAGCGCTCGTGCAACATTTCAGCTGAATGCACAACCCAACTCTGCCAAAACAGCTCGTTAATGGGGGCTCATCAAATTCATTAGAGAAATAATATCCCCTCTTGCTGCTCCTGGTTCCAAATTTTCATTTATTACGAGAATTCTGTTTTTACCAGTCTCTTGGATGGTCACAAACAGACTCAGACTCTCCCAGAGAGGAATTTTCCCACATTAAAGACAATTTTTGAGGGCTGAGCTGCAGCTTGATGTGAGGAAGAGACCCCAGTGAAAGGTAATCTCTATTTTATTTCACCTTCCCCACATATAAATTGAGTTTTCCTGACATCTACAATTCATATTTTAGCAACTAAAAACAATGCAGCAACTCCCTTAGGTCTGCAAAAATGCAACCTCTGAGTTATTCATTATTTCCATTTATCTGAATGGTGACTTAAAACGATCAGTAACTTCTTGCCAGCCCCCTCTCACTGTATTTCTATTCAGAATATGGGGGAATGATTAATTTCAGAGTTATGGAGTGAGGGAAATAATAGCTTGAAAAAAACCCCCCACCCAGCAGCATTCAGAATACCAAAACCAAGGGGAAAGTACCCAAAATAAGAGCTTGCAGTTTATCTCACACAGGATCTAACAGCACACTGCCAGCCACAAAATTTTTGGGAAATTTTTTCAAACTCTTCAGAAGAGAAACTTTAAAAAAATCCCCAACAGTTCAAGCGCCAAAGAAACCCATAAAATCAAGAGGGGAAAAACAATCTACTCCCTTACAAAGAGAAGCTGGAAAAAAAGTTATGAAAATCGTGCCTTGGAGCATCCAGGTGTTTCAAGAGATTACAGCAAGTCCCAAGCGCTGCCCGTAAAGATCAGACTCAAACTGTGCATCCCCCATGGACCAGATCATCCATTCCAACTGCAGGAACTCTAAAAAAACCCCAGATTTTCTTGGTCCCTCTGTATCTGCTTGGAAACTCCAACCAGGAACACGTCCACACCGAAACCCAGCTATTTTAAACCGTTCCATCCACTGATTTTCGGGGTAGAAACATCAGGATTTTAACCTGTTCCCCTTCTGGGAGGCCACGAGCTGCACCTACCATGGGGTAGTGTTATGTTTGCACCATCAATGATTGCTTGTGCCAGTTCGTGGTCGTTGCTCTCGAAGGCGTGGGCAGCAGCCTTGAGGGCATCCCAAATCTCCTTGCGGCCCTCGAACGCCGGGGCCGTGTCCCAAAACTCATCCCTCTTACTGCGGAGCTGCCCGTCCGTCATGGGGTAATCGCTCTTCCATTTGGGCTTCTCTTTCTTCAGCGGTTGGTTACGACCGAGAGCCACTGCAGGGGGACAAAGGGAAGGGGGAATTCATCAAAACAACAGCACAGAATTGGCTTTTGGTTATTTCGTTCAGGATTTACAGAGCTGAGTTCGCTCCCAGGCAATCCTCGCCGCTGTCGTTCATCGCCTCCCGAGCGATGCAGCAGGACGGGTGTTATTTATACAATGCTCATTCATGTTTTCATTTATTAAGAGAATTATGTTTTTACCAGTCTCTTGTATGGTCAAAAACAGACTCAGAGTCTCCTCAATTTTCCCAAGAGGTGAAACCACCGTGGAGCTCAGGAGAAGGGAGGTGATGTGGATGTGGGCCACGCAATTGTCCTTTGCTGCCTTTAATTAGGATCTGACTTTGTTTCTGTGCCAATGTATCCTCCTGCTTGCTGATTTCCCCTGGAAATCCAGGAATCCATCCGGGTTTAAACAGAATTTACCTCCTCCTCAATGAACATAAACCCATTTGTTTTGCTTTATCTACAGCTATTTTTGTGTAATGGCCACTTGAAGGTAATCACACAGGTATAAAGTTGGTAGATTAAAACTCCCTGCTCACTTCCCCCTCAGCACCTGGTGTTGGAGCAAGAGATTCCAAGTTCACCGAGGTTTTAAGGAGACCAAAAACCCACAGGAGGTTAAACCACACACCCTCAATGTGTGGTTTAACCTTATTCAATCTGACCCCGTATGACCAAAGAGTCATCAGCTTCCTCTGACAACTCAGAATGGCAGAGTTTATGAACCTGGGGTGTAAGTCATGGAAAAGAGGATTTTGAAACAAATTCCTGCTAGTGAGGTGACATTGCCAACTATGCACAGGAATGAGCATTTTTCAGGTTGAAAAAGATGGGAGAATGGTTTGGGTTGGAAGGAACCTTAAAACCCATCCAGTGCCACCCCCTGCCGTGGGCAGGGACACCTTCCACTATCCCAGGCTGCTCAAAGCCCCATCCAGCCTTGGACACTGCCAGGGATGGGGCCACACAGCCAAGAATTTCTTCCTAAAATCCAATCTAAACCTATTCCCTGTCCGTGGGAAGCCATTCCCCCTTGTCCTGGCACTCCTTGGAAAGTCCTTGGAAATCCTCTCTCTCCATCTTTCCTGCAGCTCCTTCAGGCCCTGCAAGGCCACAATGAGGTCACCCCAAAGCTTTTCTTCTCCAGGCTGAACACTCCCAGCTCTCCCAGCCTTTCCTCCACCCCTCCAATCCCGGTGGCCTCCTCTGGAGGATTTGCACAGAAACAAAGTCAGCTCCTAATTAAAAGTAGCAAACGACAATCGCATGGCCCACATCCACCGACCCCAGCTGTTCCTCCATAACCCACGCAGAACCCAACAATAATAAACTTCTGAATCCTTTCAAGTGACCACAAACATTTACTGCTTTTTGTTTCCACGGGATGGCTTCCATTTGCTTTTCAAAGGAGTGCTGACCGTTTAGCAGATTTCAGAGCAGCAAACCCCAGTGTTTACAAAACACCGAGTTTCCTGGCAGAGCCCGGCCTTTCCCAGTCCAAGCTCAGCTGAGCACACGCAGCCTGGGAGATGCTGCTGGGGCAGCCTCAAACAATGGGGAGGGAGGCAGCTCTGCACGCATGAAACACTGGATAGGCTGAAATTGCAAAAACATATGTGGGAAAACACTCCGGCAAGGAATTGTTTCCTTATTACGGCTTAGCAGCCAGAGCATGAAATTTTCAGCCAGACAGATCAGGACACTCTTTAAGAAATTTGGGTCAGTGGGCATCTTTTTTATCCATTCCACTTTAGCTCACATCTGTTTGCACGTGCACTCAGTGAACGCTGGTTTCTCCCACTGGGCCCTCTCCTTGTCCCCGAACATTAATTATGGAAGCAGGTTAAAGGCACTTCCCGCAGCCCCACTGCAAATCCAACAGCCCATTCCTCTCCCTGCTTCCCACTCTGCCCAAGACAGCACCCAGATTTATTGCTGCTCACTCCACCAGAGGCACAGATCCTCACAGCCTCCAAGAACTGCTCCCTGGAGACCCCATCCTCCCTACACAAACAGCAGTGATGATAAAGCCGGTGATAAATTCTTTTTCCCCTCAAATTGGAAGGAAGGGTGGTGGAAGAAAGTGAATCTAGAAATGGCTCAAAAGCCAAATCCACTCTACCAAGCCATCCATCCCAGTACTGAGCCTTTAAACACAACTTGGCTTCAGCACAAGCCAGTATTTAAAAAGGTCCTCAGCGTGTTTATAGTTTATTAGAAGTGCTTCAAGGATCCCCAAAAAGCTTTACGCCTTCCCTGAAGAAATATTCATCTATTTAGCTGTGTGGATAGATGGGGCAGAAAGGATGCAAGAAACTTGGGACATGTAAAAAAAAAAAAAATCATGTGTAAAAGGGCCCAAATATTTCTCTTTCCAGCCCATGTTTTAGTCACTAAAGCAAAACATGCGAATTTCTACAACCAAAACTTTTGGACCACATCAAAGGACTTTCCCTTTTCTGTTAACAAGGCTGATAAAGAAACAAACATCAACAGTCGGAACCACTTTAAAGTATTTAGTGTCAGTTTTCTACTCCTCACTTTGGAAGGAAATTAGAGCTCCAAAGGAAACGCTGACTTCATTTAAGACCATGCACATCAGAGGCACCACCAGCCTGCAAGATCCAGAAGAGAAAGCAGCGTCCCCATTAATTTTTCATCTTACATCACTTCGACATGAGTAAGAAATTATTAATACCCTGCTCGAAAGCAGGAATTGTTTTCTAAATGCCAAGAAAGCACGTTCTCTCTGAAGCAATTCTCAAAGTCACCATCTCAGCAGAGGGCAATGGTTGATATTTTTGGCAAGGGATTTATTTAGAAGGGAGCGTGGAAATCAGTGCCAGTCTACTTTCCAAAAAGTAAAAGCTCAGCAGCGACGCTCCAAAATAAGTTAGGTTGCTGTTCCAACAGCTCAGGTGTGCAGGTGGTGCTGTGCATCGCAAAGAGGGGTAAGAAATTCACAGAACTGAGGTTGGAAAAGCCCTCCCAGCCCATCGAGCCCCACCTGTGCCCCCTCCCCACCTTGTCCCCAGCCCAGAGCACCGAGTGCCACCTCCAGGAATTCCTTGGGCACCTCCAGGGATGGGCACTCCAAACCTCCCTGGGCAGCCCCTGCCAATGTCTGCTTGAAAAGGTGGTGATGGATCACAGGCTGGACAGAAGCTCTTGGGGTTCTTTTCCAATCCTAATGATTAACGCCTCAGAGGGACCCCAAACCAGGGGCACACGAGCCATGGGCTGTTCCTGTGCCATCTGTAGGATTTAGCAGCATAACCTGTTTTCCCTTCACAGGCAGAGTGCTACCCTGGGATCCTCAAGGCAGCTACTCCTGTCTGCCCCACTGAACTCCTGGCAAACTACAAAGTCTTATTTTTCAGAAGGAAAAATGTATTTCTCCAATCCTTGCAGACTGTTTTATAACCTGAATTGTAAATTTATTTCCCTTCCCCGCAGCTTCCCATCAAAGCAATGAATCTGTACGGTTATCTGCGCTCCTTTTGAGAGAGCTTATGCAGATAAACCCAGATATTTAAATCAGTTTCTTAACAGAATGTCAAAAAACGTCTATGTGGAAGTTCTTTTGAACAGCTGGTGTGTTTGTTACGTCGCTATCACTGTGGATATCACTGTGGATATCACTGGTGCCTCTTCCGAGGGGGACCAGATGAGCAGGAGCAGCTGCTACCACAAGATTCTGGTATTAAAAGCCAATATCCAGCTACACAATCCATAATTCCTAATTTATACACCCCTGAACTACAGCACCCCATCATCAAATTGGGAATATTTCAGCCTCAAAGGGTTTTCTGTCCAACCAAACACTGCAAAGGTCAGAGCTCTGGAGAAGGGCAGGATCTCTGCTCCAGGTGTGACCTGGATCTTCCTCCTCCCCAGTTTCTGTCCTGCCAGGTAACCCTGTATGAGACCCCACACCTGGAACAGCCCTGAAGCAGCTAATAATCCTAATTATTTGTGGAAACACCTCTGCTGTCATCAGCCTTAGGTGAGCTTTTCCCTCTCACCCCATTCCTTCAAACATCTTTCACCTATTTCTAAAAATAAAAGTTAGGACGTAAATTTGGCTGTTCAATCCCTGCGAGTGCTCCACAGTGAATTCCTCCCTTTCCCTTGGAAACACAAGCATATGTTGCTTGCAGCATTAGTCTTTTACAGCTTTTGTAAAAGGCAGGGGAAACTGGCCCAATCTGGTGGTGGAAAAATTTCCAGGCACGCAGAACCCACCCAGGGCATGGAAAACCCAGGAGGAGACACCTGGACTGGACACGCTCCACTTCAGGCTGTTGGATCTCCACGGATTCAGCAGCAGCTGCATCCTGGAATTACAAGAACAGGGCCTGGCTGTGCTTCCAAATCCCTGCAGATTTGTGGGAAGATGGACACACAACCAGAAAGTACTGGGGAGGGACACTCCATCAGTGGGACACGAGTTACGAGCAGACACAGGCAAATATTCCAAGATCAAAATGCTGAAATGTTGTAACAGGAGAATCTGGCAAGATCTGATAATATTTTCTTTCTTTGCTTTATCTTCATTAAGAAAATATCCAAGAGACGAAGCCAACTGTTTAAGTGGTGAGAGATGGAAAAGATCTGGAGTGACCTGTGAGGAAAGGAGCAGGAAAGCACAAGAGAAGGATAAAAATCCCCACGACAGTGTCATGGGAATGACACGTTCAGGAGCTGCTGTCAGTGCAAAAGATGGGATGTGAGGGCTGCCCATGGGAAGAGGACAGAAATTGTGAACTGTGAAGGGAAGAACACAGAGGCCAGGGAGGAGAACACCCAGGTCCTGTTTGGTTTGAAGCTGCAAACACTCCCAGCTCCAGCAGGAGAAGGGATATCCACCCAGGGAGACACAGCTGGAGAAACCTTGGGAACCACTTGAAGCCAGCCAGGAGAAGCTAACGAAATGTTTTGCAAACTGAACCAATGATCAAAACTATTTTCTTTACCAGATTGCTCCCCCGCTGAGGCTCAGGTGCTAACAAAGTATTTTTCTATGATAAACGAAATGCAAATAACAGTTTACTACCTATAAAATTTCTTTTAGTAATAGTCCCAAGGGCTCCCCTCCCCACCATCACTGAGGAGTTCTCTGCTTCATCAAGTGAGTCCCATTTTAAATCCATTACGCTCCAATTTCCTCATAAGGTATCTTGTAATTTGGTATCAGTATCACACAGCTCATCCTAAACATTCTCTTTGCGTCGTTCTCCAGTGTAATCCTGAATTACAGCGGTGCTTGGAAGAGCCAGGACAAAGGAAAAGTGCAGAAAACCAGGGAAAACAGGGAGGGAGAAAGGGAAAATTCATTGCATTTAAGTAGCAGACAATTTGAATTACATTAAGCAGCATAGGCTTACACAATTTAAATTACATTAAGTAGCACAACAACAGGAAAATGGCAGAATTTTATCTGTTTTTCAGCAATTTTATACTTAAGATGGCTACATTTTCCAAGGCAAGAAGAGGATTTTGGATAGGAGGTGGCACTGGACAGTGGTAAAGACTTACAAATTAAATATTAGGACAGTTAGGCTTTCCTAACAAAGAAATGAATTAACATTTCTGTGTGAGCTTTCCAAATGCTGTGTGTAGATAAATACAGACAGACACAGACAAAGATAATGCTTGAAATTAAGTCTGATGGTTTTTTATGAGACTGCACAGGGTAAAATGAACGCAACTTCCCTGGTAGGAATTCAAGTTATACCCTGAAATAGTTGTGTGCTAAAACACAGGCTACACAGCCAAAGCAATATTATAAAGGTGCAGGCAAAGGGATTAATTTTGAGCCCAGTAACAAAACTGTGAAGCTTTTCAGAGCAGCAAACCCAGCAGAGACACATCTGTACGCAAGAAATAAACCCACCACCCAACCCCTGGGGCAATTCCCCCTTTCTCCCACCTGAAAATGGGTGAAGAAAGGAAGAAACTTTAAAAAAAAAAAATCAGATGGAGAAGGGAAGAACCAGCAGGGACACGAGGCTGAGCAGCAGCACTTAGAGGCAGGCTGGTGCTCGTGCCAGACACCATGTGCTGGTGGTAAATGATGGATGTGGTGCCTCTGGGGACAAGGGGCACCATCAATCACCGGTGCCACCCCTGTGCTCCGAGCCTGGCACGCGGTGCTGCATCAGGGACATCACCAAGCATCGCTCAGAGGAGCAGGGAATCCTTCCCTGTTCCTCCAGGCTCTCCTCAACTCTTATCCAACACCAAAAATTGCCCAAAAGAAGCTGCAGGGAGTAAAATGAAAGTTCCTCTGGTAATTCCAAGCAGCTCTGGACAAGTCCTCCCCGCACAACTTATCCCTGCCTCTGCCTCCACATTAAACAGTCCCCGTGTCAACCCAGAGGCTTCTCAGCAAGGGAGATAAAACATGAGAGGATGAGGGTGTGTGAATGAGCTGGACAAAGAGAAAAACTGACTCTGTTCCACTGTATTTTCCATTTCTCCCATCATTTGCAACAGGAACTGCAGAAGAAACCAGGAGATTTCCAGGCAGCTCATCACTCATCACCCCTCAAAGGAGCCGGCGGTGTTGCAGCAAGAAATAAAAGCTTCAGCTTTTGAAATCTGCTCCCTTGGTGGTATTCCAGATGCAGAGATCCCAGCTCATCCCAGCACAGGCAGGATGTGTTCAGATGACCCCAGCCCTGGTGCCTGCTCTGCACCAGGATATCCTGACCAGCACAGGAACCGAAACCAGGTCAGTGCGTTTCGTCTGACGCGAGGTGCGTTCCCAGCCCAGCGCCAGCTGGCAAGGGGAGAATTCAGACTGGATATTAGGAAGGAATTGTTCCCTGGGAGGGTGGGGAGGCCCTGGCACAGGGTGCCCAGAGAAGCTGTGGCTGCCCCTGGATCCCTGGAAGTGTCCCAGGACAGGCTGGATGGGGCTTGGAGCAGCCTGGGACAGTGGAAGGTGTCCCTGCCCTGAACAAGACGATTTTTAAGGCCCCTTCCAACCCAAACCACTCTGTGTTTCTACGATGATTTTTACAAAAGCTCTGTGGGTACTCCTGAGCCCTGCCTGCCCACCCAGCCTCCTGCTGGAAGCACAAGCAGAGGAGTTCTCAATCATCTTGATTAAGCTCCTGATACAACAGCTCCTCTGGACAGAGGAAAACGTCTCAGGGAAGCAACGCCTCTGTGGAGCCACCACATCCTCAGTGCCTCGGTCAAGGGGTGACCGGGGATGAGGAAGGAACTCTGCCAGGCAGGGCACAGGCCAGGGGATGCCCATCTGTGTGTGTTCTTTCCCAGCACAGCAATCCTGGAGCCCCAAAGGGAGCTTCTCCGGCAGCAGGAGCTGCAGAGCAGCGCTCAGTGTCAGCCCCGGCCTCCCGGGGAAGTTCGCTGCGGTGAAACAGCTCCGGGGGACAGACGTTATCAACACCATTACCTGTCAGCACTGTTTACGCTGCAATTTAAACTGCTCCTATCTCTGGCAGATGAATGTTTTCAGCTGGATACAGCACGGGATAAAGATTTACCCATTCCCAACTCGCAGCAGCGTGCAAGCACCAAGACCTTTAATCTGCACCATCTACAGTTCGCAACTGGGCTCCCTTTTATAAAAGCTATGACAAGAACCATTAAGGAAGCTGTCAGCAACACGAAAAATACTCTGTTTGAGATAGGCTGCATCAAGCACACGCTTCTTGTGACTTCTGCAGCGTGTAGCTTAACTAGAACTCAACTGCAGCTCAGGGCTTGGCACCAGGGCAGCCCCACACGCAAGGCAAGGGCAGCACAGAGCACGGCAGAGCTGCGGGAATGCAGCGGGAAGCTGCACAGAGCTCATCTAAAAGGAAAAAAAAACCACCCCAGTGCTTTCTGAGGAAGAATGCAACTCGACAACTTCACTTTTAAAGTACTAAAAGCCTTTTGTGTCTCGCTGTCCAGTCAGTTACCAGGGGAACTTTAGACGCATCAGATAGAAGTGGGAAGGGTGAATTCCTGACTGGACAACCTGTGCTGGTGCACTGCTGGGACAGGGCACTGCCCACTGCTCCAGGCTCATGTGCAGCATGGATTGAACACCAGGAAACATCCAGTCCCAGCTGCAAACAAACAGTTCAGGCTCACAAATTCCCTTCCTCCTTGATAATGCTCTCCCTCTGACCTCTGCACAGCAAGCAGCTGCATGAACTGCTAATAAAATGCTTTAAAGTTTACTGGGAGCTGACATCACAGAATCACTGAGGTTGGGAAAGCCCTCCAAGATCACCAAGTCCAACCTGTGACCAATGCCCACCTTGTCACCAGCCCAGAGCCCTGAGTGCCACCTCCAGACCTTCCTTGGGCACCTCCAAGGAAAAGAAGCAGCATCAAAAACCTTCCAACCCCAAGTGCTTCCCCACGCGCTGACAGGCGAGTTCTGCGTGCTTTGAGCAAGGCCAAGTCGGGGTTTGGCTCAGCAGGGTTTAAAACAAAGCCTGGCTTTATGCTGGCCTGAGCTGGGAGCAGTGTGGCCAGCACTGGCCTCTGTCACACAGCCACAGCCCGGCCACACGAGGCCACCACGAATTCTGAGCCGGGGAAGTGGCACAGGGCCATGTGTTGGACATCTGGGCTACGTTTAACACACCACGAGTGCTTCCAACGTTGGCAAAATTTTCAGGGAAAAAGAAAATAATCAAAGGCAGCCTTATCTTTCACCCTGCCAGAATGACAAAAAAATATTCAGCTGATGATTTTCTTTAAACCCTGTGTGAGAGTGCTGAAAGCCAGCCAGGACACCCTACTCAGCAGGCCCTCGTGCAGGGTGTGTTTAAACATGGGGCTGAACCTTCTGGAGACCTTCTGGATGATGCCACCAAGGAATTTACTGTGTTAGAAGTAAACCCAGACTTCATAAAGTCATGGGATAGTTTGGGTTTGAAGGGATCTTAAAACTCATCCCATTCCACCCCCTGCCATGGGCAGGGACACCTTCCACTGTCCTAGGTCACTCCAAGCCCAACCTTGGACACTTCCAGGGATCCAGGGGCAGCCACAGCTTCTCTGGGAAATCCATTCCAGGGCCTCCCCACCCTCCCAGGGAACAATTCCTTCCCAATATCCCATCTAACCCTGCCCTCTGGCAGTGGGAAGCCATTCCCTGTGTCCTGTCACTCCATGCTCTTGTGAAATTCCCTCTCCATCTCTCTCCGGTTTTTCCCTCAAGTAAAACTGCTCAGGAGGAGCTCAGGAGCCAGCAGAGTTTTCAGGTCCCATCTCAGCACAGCGTTCACTTGGCTCTGCTGCATTAAACCCTTCCAGCAAACCCTGAAATCTGGGTAATTCCAGGTGTAATGCACAGGACAGATGGGCAGCTCCACGCTCCCAAGGACTGTTTGGCTGGACATGCCACGCTCGCCATGTCCCTCCTGCCAGCACAGCAGTCACAAATTCCAGGAGGGAAGGAACAAAAAAAAAAAAAAAAAGCCTCCAAGTTGGTGACTGTTTTTACAATGAGCAATGATTAAATTAGCTTAGTTAAAGGCTCTAACACCATGTCTTGAATTTATTCCAGTGTCACAGTTATTGGCAGGGATAAAGTTTCACATGAGCCAATTAACTAAATGCACTATTACTGCATCTCAGCTGCTTAAGCTCATCAGTTAATTAAGAGCTCAGTGTAAGCTGAAAATAGGAATCTTACCTGTCACACGTCCCAAACATACATTATCTTAATGATTTAATTTTACACTTCCATATTAGGTTCCTCAGGTGCCTGAGGAAAACTGAAAGGCAATTGCTTGGTTTAAAGAGAAGTGAAAGTGAAAGTCACATAAACAAACACAGATTTATTCGAAGAAATTGGATTTCTCACAATGATACTTCCTGCTTTATTCAGCCCTATTTTACAGGGCAGTTTTTCATGGTGAAGTTTACATTTCACACTCAGTTTTTGAAACTCAACTCCCCTCTGTTCTCCTGGACAGTCGTCCCCCAAGAAACTCCAGCACTCACGGCTGGATAAAGCTCAGCAGCTGGAATTGGGTGTAGGAACACATGACCAACCTCTTGGCCATAAGGAATTCCTACCCTTCAAGTACATATTTTGTAAAAAAATCCATATTTATCCCAGAGTTAGAGACAACTACTAAGAAATAAGGACATCAGTGGATTGCTCAGATAATTAGAAAGCAATCTAAGCTAAAATGAAAAATGTCCAAGCCTTTGTTGCAACTTGTATAAATATCTGAATGTCTGGTACATCCAGGGGAAAAAAAAACCCCAAAACAACCCAATCCTGTAAATGGGAACACTGAACAAAGCAACCTTAAAACTCCATCCTTTCAAGGCCTTTTTATCCCCCTGTGGATGTACTTGGGGAAAAAATAGCCCTGTAACAGCCTCTGGTCAAGGATTATTGATGTAATCAGAGAAAGGTTTGGGTTGGAAGGGACCTTGAGGGACATCCAGTGCCACCCCTGCTGCGAGCAAGGACACTGCCACTGTCCCAGGCTGCTCCAAGCTCCATCCAGCCTGGCCTTGGGCACGGCCAGGGATCCAGGGGCAGCCACAGCTTCTCTGGGCACCCTGTGCCAGTGAATCCAACCCTAAGCATTTAAAATCCCCCAAACTGGGAACATAATCAAGACCTCCTCCTCCCATCAACGCCGAGCACAGACAGCAACTTCTGCTGCTCTCCGTGAGGTGGAAGGACCTTGGAGGAAGCACAGGAAAATGCCCTCTTCGTTTAAATTGCTGAAATGAAGCGAGATTAAAGCAGCCAGAGCCTTTCCACCTTTAGCAAATTAATCTGATCTCTTTCAGAAGTCCCTGAGCACACGAGGCTTTAGCTCTATTAATGGCCTGAGCGATGCTTGCTCAGTGTTTCCAACACATAACAGCCCTTAAGTAACTTCCTTTGCAAGGCAGGGATCACAGAATTTGATTGAAAACGCATTTAATTCTCCACAACTCAGGGCAGGCTCAAAACTGGCAGCACCACGATGATGCTGGCAATGCTCTCAGCTGTGACATGTCCAGCAAGAGCTGAAGCAGGTCTTGGCCATGAGATGGGCTTGTCTTTTCCAAAAAGGTCCTCACCATAATGCTCAAGGAGCTTATTTGTCCTGTGGTATCCACTCCAAAGCAAGAGCAGAGCTCTTTGTCAGGCCAGATGCACTTTTCCTACTTTTTCCCCATTATTTAACACATAATTGAGGTAACACCAGATTAAATAAGTGTGTGAAGATGCTGGACTTGAAAGCATCTGCTAAAAAAGTTCAGGGTTCAAGCAGAACTCTCCACTATTAGAGCCTCTTCTCACCCCTGCTCCCCTTTCCGCAAGGGAAAGTAGTTTCAAACTGAAGGATGACAAGTTTGACTGGTAATGAGAATTATTAAAAAGAGGTTCTTATTTCAGGCATCTGAAAACAAGAGCCCACCTCTCTCTCCCATGGTTTTTCAGGGCAGGTATGATGATTTTGTTTAGGTAAAGGAGCTCGTGACAGCGTTGGGGAAATAAAACCCCAGACATGGAGACCTGCTGATTGAACTGCAGCAGTTAAAAGAATTCATAAGAATGGCTGGATGCAAATCCATGGCAAATTCCCTAATTACTGTGCTCTAATGAGCAAAGCATGCCCAGGAAGTGCTGATTCCACAGCTCTGAACAAAGGCACCTCAAAGCCCAGCCCAGTAGAACTGGGGCCACGTTTCAGACCTGGGTAAAAGCTGAGGATGAGCAAGAGAAAAATGCACTAAAAAATGTTCCCATGTGAGCAGCATCCACACGGCTCCCTCATTATTATCATCAAAACTGCCTTTAACACACGATAATCTCTGCTGAAATATCTTGATAGGAAATGTTCTGTGAGAAAAAGGGCTCCTAATTTATTAACCTTCAACATAAACCAGCAAAAGTTGGAAAGTTTCAAAACACAGGGAAAGAAATGGTGCAGATCCCTAAACCTGAATTGCACGGCAAGAGTTCCCTCAGCTGCAAAAAATCCCCTGATTAATTCATAATAACGAAATGAGACACGGAAAAGAAGGAAGGGTGAATGCAGTGAGCAGAGAGAAATGCACTTTATCAATGGAAGATGAATTCAGCCTGGAAATTTGGCAGGCAGAGCAATCAGATAGCGACAGAATCCTTGAGTAGGCAAACCTGGAAAGAGTTTCAAGACAAGATTAGATCAGTTGGTGGAATTTCTAAGACAGAATATTCTGTTTGACACAGCACTGAAGCAGAGATACAGAAACCTTTGCCGTCCTGGACTTTGCAGAACTTCATTTGAAGCTGAATTGCCACTAATTAATAAAACAGATTTTTAACAGGCTTGATTATCAGCTCAGGATCTCAGCATCCCTCTGGACAGAGCTGCCAAGAGATGTTAAAGCAGGACACTGGCAGGAACCAAAATGCTTCCTTCCCCACCCCCAAATATCAACAATATTTTCCTAACTAATGTGAGCTCAATGCAAATGATTAACTCTTGGTAATAAGCTTCCCACCACAAGAAGATAAAATGCTAATGTTGGTCCTTCCCCACTCCTGCAGCACACCAATCATCAGAAAAAGCACGATCAGAGTCAGAAAGAACTGCAGTTGCATTCCTGAGATAAAACACCTTCTTTGGGATGGATAAAGCAGGAAAAATTAATTTCATAAAGGAACCCAAAGCAACGTTGTGAAGAAGTTGTGGTAAGCACCAATTTAAATAAGTTTACTTAAAAATTCTGGAGGAAAAGTTGCTCCCTGAGAACTGATCCTGGGATGGATGAAGGCTGGGAATAGGGAGTGTTTGGAGCCCACCCACTGCTGTCATGTTAAAGATAAAAAAGAGAAATTTGGGTTCCTCTTTAAGTGGGTGACTGTGTTTTCCCCACTGCTGGGCACCAACACTCCACAAACCAGCAGATTATTTCAATTTTCAAGCTGCCAGAGTGACAATTTAATCAAAAGCCATGACTTCTCCTCCTCACCTTAAACCTAATTCCGACAACACCAATATTTAGGAGACTTGGAAAGGGCACAAAACTTCCCAGGGAGACAAAGCACACACAGCCCTTGAGATTCACCTCTACCAACAGCTGAGAAGAACCTGTTACATTTTCTAAAGGTTTGCGTTATTTGGGAGAAAAAAAGGATCCCCCAAATACAGTTCAAGTGTTTTTAGAGGTTTACAGGAAAATAATCTCTGCCTACACTGCTTTAGAAAGTCTCTATTATGAGGCAGAGCTCAAGAAGTAAAAGATTATTTACAACTGAAGGATTTTTATTCTGGTACTGCCTTGTAACACCAAACCACAACAGCCACGCTCGCTTGTTCTGACAATGCTGCTGCTCCTTTTTTATTCCCAGACACCAGACTAAAATCATGTATTCCCTGTTCTATTTTGCAGGAGTTTCAGATAAAGCCCAAACCCGTGCCTGTAGTATTTTTGGAGCTATTTTCATGCTGTATTATCAGCAGAGCAGCTGGATGCACACAAGGAATGTGATTTTTTGGGATGCACTAAGGCAGCGATGGGATTTTGCTGTACCATCCATGCTGGGCCATCCAACGTGTGACTGACTGGAAGTGTGTGACTTCAGTCAAGCAATAATCATGTGGTTTTCTGGTGAAATTCGAGCTTTTTTGGCACCAGAACTACTTTTAGATCTGGATAAACACACAATGGAGATCCGTGGATGTGAAAAACACACGAGTGAGTGAGAGAACTCATCTCAAATGAGCATTTAAACCTGTCTCAGGATAATATCCAATATTGATCAGCACTTCACAGAAGGTATTTTTGTTCTAGAAGCACTTGTATTTATAGCAACCCATGTGCTTTCAACGAACTTCTGTGGGCACAGAGCAAAAAAAAAATAAAATCACACACAAAAAAAATCAGTCTGCTACATGTTCCACCGAGCCAAGCCATCAACATGCAGCTCACGAGTGAAATCCAACTCTTAAAAAAAATAAAGTTTAAATAGCTCTGTGACAGCTTTCCTCTTCTTCAGCCCTCCAAGTGCTCCCCCTCAGCTGGGAGCTGTGATTTCCCACCCGTTTCAAGAGCAGGTTTGCTCACTCCAGGCTCTGGGAAGGTGGAAATGCCCAGGGAAAGGGAGACAATGGCTCACCCTCCGCCAGCGGGGCACTGGCATCACATCCCAGGCAAATCTGGGAATGCTGCTCCTTGGAAGTGGGAAGCACTGGAGTGCTGAGCTTCAGCTGAACGTGTTTGACTCCTGCTGCCACCAAATATATCCTCCTTGGGAATACATCCAGCCAGGGAAACTGCATCCAACCTTCGGATAACCGTCGTGCTTCCCAAGCTACGCCACGCTCTGCTTCCCAAAAACACTTCCCAACTGCTCCTTCCCGTGTCTTCTCACCCTGGGGAGTGGTACCAAGCTGGGAGCAGCCAGAGCTGTGCTGGGTAGGAACGGGATTTGTACCTGCACTAAAAATAGATCTAAAAATACGTTTGCATGTTCAAAGATTTGAGTGTCCCCTTCCCACTCTGAGGGACAGGGATGCAGAGCACCGAGAGGCTCAGGAGCATTTGAAAGCTCACTGTTCTGCATTAAAGACACTCTTTTGCCATAGCCAGCTTCTGTGTGCACCAGAGAGGGAGAAAAACACATCCAAACCCACTCTGAAGGCACGAATCCAGCATGTGTGACACAGGCAGAGCTTGGTGACAGCTCTTCCAGGAAACGCTTTGTGCAGTCAGTGCATGGGAATTAGCAATTTTTCCTGAAATCATTTCCCTTTTTCTCCAGCCAGCCATTATCCTGTGCTTGCTGATGCTCTGCTGCAGGCTCAGGTGCTCCCACAGCAGCGTGGGGCCAAAGAAAACACTTGGTGGAGAGGAGAAAATGGCATTTGGCAGCTGCAGGTGCCCTCTGCTATTTTGTAGGTGCTCTTTTACAAAGAGACTGTATTTACCCACACAGGCAGGAAATCACAGGAGACGAGAGTTCTGTGGCAGGGAAATAAAGCAGCAAAGTAAATGCCATGGAGAGATTCTTCTGCTGAATCCATAGTGCCCTTCATCACAGCATGGGAGCAGACATGGAGCTTCACGGCTGAATTTTAAAAATAGAAAGGTAACAAGCTTCCCATCCCAAAGTGCTGTGCTCTGCTTCCGATGCCATTTCAGGCCCTGGGAGTGCTCTCAAAGCACACAGCTCCTCTGGGAAAAGGTGAAAACTGCCTTCCTCCATAATCTGTTGTCTGAACTAAGAGAATTATTTATAGTTGCTACATTTATTATACATTATTGTAAACTGGAAGCTGTTACGAGCTATAAAATGTTTATCATTTCAGGGGGATGAAAAGTAATTTATTTATAGAAAAGCGCTGCTAATGTTAGGCTGAATTTATGTGTTTTAAGAGTGAACTTTCCCTATTAAACATGTGCAGAGATACCATGCAATCCTCGGCTCTGTGTGATACATTTTCCCATTTTAGCCTCTCCTTTTTCCCCCCTGGGCAGTACCTGTTCTTGCTGCAAACGACTGAAGCGTTTTTCACTCCCATTTGTGAAGTGCCTCTGCTTTCATGTTTGAGAATGTGGGGGAAAAACACAACAGATCATGCAGAAACTCCCCAAATCCCATCCCTTCCACCTAATCTGCAGCACAAGGATGTCTTTATACACACACACACACACACACACACATATATATATATATATATAGACAGACACATAAAATCCTCCAGCACATCTGAGATTCTCCAGAAGCGAAAAACCAGCGCTTCAGAACTGTGCCCATCTCCTCCCACAAATGGCTTTCAAGCAGGGCTTTGAATTTTCCTTTTTAAATCCTGTTCACTGAGGAGAGGGGGAGATGGGAAGGGAAAAGGACACTGAGAAAAGGCTGAAGGGAGGAGCTGCTAAAACTGCTCTAATCCTCAATCCCAGCAGCAAGGATCCCCAGCAGTATTTCTGCTTTTAGGAAAGACAATTTCCAAATGTTTTCCATGAGGCCTGAGAGGTCAACTGGATGTGGAGCAGCTCCTGCAAATTGATAGCATCCCATAATTGCTCCTGCATTTATTACCTGCCGAACCTGCAATGCCCTTGCATTTCCCAGTGCTGGGAAGTCTCAGGATGAGACTGATGGCATTTTAAATATTTAAGGTAGTCTAAGAAACTTCAGCCTCATTCAGCATTTAAGAGAGTTCTTAATTTACCCCTAAGGTGGGGACCAGAACAAAACCACTTTACGCAGTTTGTTCTGCCCCATCTTTTGTCCAGCTCTCATTTGCATCAATCTGAGCGTGCCAGGGTCAGCACAAGGCAGCAAATGCAAAATTCAGGTTGCAGCTGAACCTTAACCAAACCACAAGAGGCGTTTTCCCTGCACACAGGTCAAACAGTGCAGGACCAGCTGACATCCTGTGCTTAGACGTGTTTTCCACATCCAGTGCCATGAGCATTCCTGCTCCTTTGGGATGCAGCCCTGCAGGATGCTTTGGACCCATCACCTCTTCTGGTATCAATAACTCAGTCTGAAGCACTGAATTACACTGCAAACACAATCCCCACGTGAGGGGAAACCTCTTTGTTTTCTTAAAAAACAAGAAAACAAACCAACCAACCAACCAAAAAAAACCCCTAACAAAACTGACACTTCATTTACTGCCTAAGTCGTGGAACATTTCTGTTTTTTCAACTCTAAATTGCCAGACAACACAGAGGCAGCAGATGAAACTGTTACTGAAAACCTAAGAGTGCAAGAAAAGTGTTTTATTTGACAGTCAGGAACCAGGGTAGCGACTCCAGCTTTTTTATTCCCCCACAGAACAGGTTGCCCCACGCCTTTCCCTCCTGATCCTGGCTGATTGAACCTCACCACTCATCATTTGAGTCTTGCAAAAGAAGGAGGAGCCCTACAGAGCTTCCAGTAAACCCCACAAACCTCCACCCAAAAGCTCCTGCACGGAGGAGAGGTGAAGGTGAACCCAAGGATCCTCCCTGGTCGGGCACCCACACCCAGGAGATGCCCCATGGACACCTCCCTGCTCCATCCTGGCTGCTGGGAGGCACAACTTCCCCCTAAAAACGCTTTTCCCTTCCCCAAATGGGGATGCCACCAGCTCTGGGAAGGAAAAACCTCCTGGCCACACACCCGGCTGTGCCCGTGGAAGGCAAAACAAGCAATTCCCATATTTACTGTCAGAGCAGAAGTTGGGAAAGCCAGGCTGTGGGAACACTGGGATCTGGCTTCTCCACAGGACAGGACAAATCTTGCACCAGCCACCCACAAAAAGTCATTTGGAATCTGGTGGGAAAGAATTGGGAGGATCAAGAAGCACCTACCAGCCACTACATCACACTTTCCTGGAGCGATTTGGGCAAAATACCCCCAATTTTTTAAAAAAAATAAGGATTAAGAGAAAAAACCCAACTGAAATATTTGCATCAAAGGAGGGTGAATTTTAAAGCAGCGAAAGCCAAGGTGGCAAATTGAAAATAATTTAACTATCTATCAGACGTTGATACAGAGTCTAGAAAAGAGGATGAAGGTGATTGTTACATCACACCCTCGATTACCACAGCCCTGTTTTGCTGATAAAGCAGCAAAACCCCATTTATATTCCCTTCTCAATTATGGTCATTTGGTCACAAGTTTTCCACATATTTATATTATTTCTTTTTTAGAGGTTACCAGAGCAACTAAGGCCAACTTGACCCTTCTTTGTACCTGCAAGAAAACTCACAGGAATTTGCAAGACTTAACTGCAAGGCAAATCTGTATTTCAAGCTTCAACTGTATTATAATTTGTGACTCATAAATTATATTATTCAACATTCACATGAAAAATAATAGCTATCATATTACTTGCTGCAACGAGAGTGGCTGGCTGCTTTGTAGAGTTTATTCAAACTGGCAACTAATAATATTTCCCATTTATCAAAAATCTCCAAAGCACAATGACTGTTCAATTTATTGTATTTAACATTCAGTGAAGGAGGATGTTGTTGTTTTCAACACTGCAATCCCAAACAGAGAAATTAAAATAAATCACTTCAATCTAGAAGCCAAACAAACAATTACATGGAGGAACCAGTCAAAAAGGAAACCAAACAGCTTCATTTGCCAGCCCTTATTAACAGCAAAAATAACACCTTATTTCAGTTTCTGAGAGCTCCTCGTTATCACCTGGAAAACAAAACCAAATCTAGAATTTACAAATGAAAAGTGTCACAGCATCAGAGTGACGTGCCAGCAGATGAATACTTGGGATTGAATTATCAGGGGTTCTCAGCACTTATTCCCAGATCCTACCAATCTCCAGGAGGCTGTGGGTGCCCAGCCCTCAGGAAACACAGTTATTAAAGGCTACTTTTATTCCAAAGCCCTGATAAAACCCACATATTTCCCACATTTTGTGGAAATCACAGACTCATTGAGATTGGAAAAGACCTTCAGGATCGTTGTTAACCCAGCGCTGCCACCTCTAAACCATGGCCCCAAGTGCTCCATCTACACACCCTATAAATCCACCAGGGATGGGGCAGGAAGGATTTGGAGCAAGTTTCAGAGCCACGTTAAGCTTTTTTCATTATTCCATTAAAAAAACCCAACAAAACCAAACCAAACCACACAAAACACCCCACACTGGGACCTAACAGCAAAAGCCAGCTCTGATTTAGTAATATTTTTGCCAAAAGACATCCAGGCCCTGTATTCCAGAGCAGCAGGAACTACCTGAAATCCAGAGGTGCCTCCTTCAGATGGCAGTGGAAGCCCAGCCAGGTGCTGTGCGCAGGAAAAACCATCACAGCCTGCAGCCAACACCTCCAACCCACCGCAAAATCCCTCTGGGAGACTCTTTGTATGCTCCACTACAAAAGTGAGGCACCAAATGCTCTTACAGAGCTCAGTCAGGAGCTGCTTGTTTAACCCCCCCCGTGCCAGGCAGGCAGAGCCCCACTGTACCAGTGCCATTGTGAGCAGCAAATCTCGCTGCTTAATATGCAAATTCCCCTGGTCAGTCTTGCAGAGCAGCACCATGAAAGCAGTTATTGTGACTCCCAATTAGCCATGTGACGTGCAGCACTTCAAGGAAAATATTTAAGAAACTGTTGTCCAGTTGCTGAGAGCAGAGGTGGAGCACAATATTTGCCTTTCTCCGAGTTAACGAAGCCTCGGCACCGCGTTGAACTCGGCGGGGAGGAATTGGTGGTTTGAATCATCTCCCATTCTGGCAGCCCTATTTCCACTTGGCCCCGTTCTCACTGCTGGGTGATGGGGGCAGCAGGAAAGAAGACAAATTTCAAACAGAATCAGCATCTTTGTTCCCGAGGAAGGGCGATAAGAACTGCAGCAGGCAGGCGAGCATCGTGTCAAGGAGAGCTCAGCAGCAATCAGACAGCTGCAGCCAAAAGCCTTAATCTGGAATGACTCGTGCTTCCAGACACTGTATTCCCTGCTTTTCCCTCATTCCACACAAGGAACTGTCTCACTGAACTTCACCAGGTAAGACAAAGTAATATGCAACTCCTGAGAGGGGTCAGGGTTTGCCACGAGAGAATGAACAGGTTCCTCCTTTTCCTCCTTGCTGCTCCGCTCGGGAGAGGAAGGAAATAAACTGAGGAGCTCTCCAGGAAGGACTTGCCTGCGGGGATGGGAGCTGGCACAGCTCTCCTGATTTTGCTCAACTGAACATACCTGCTGTACAGGCACGAGGGCAGAGTTTTCCAGCAGTTAATTCCAAGCCCAAAGCTCTTCCAAAAACACAAGTGAAGAGGTCACACAACCTGGAAGCGGCTGGAGAACAGCTATTTCTTCCCTGGTCTCACCATCCTGCAGGAACTTGGTCACCTTTGACAGGGGACAGCTGGAAGAGACGTGGTGCTCGGCTCCTGAAACCTTGGAATTTTAGGTGGGAGACAGGCTGAGCTAAAGGGATGAAGCAGGGAAAACCTGTGCCTATAACCAGTTAATGATCACCTTTTATCCTCCTTTAATGAGTCCCCAATAAATCCCCCCAGGACACCCATCACAGTTTGGCTCTGCTGGGCTACAACACATTGAGCATCGAGACAGGAACTTTTCCTGTCTGTGCCAAACAACATCCTGGTGAAATGAGAACTTGCTAAAAAAGAGCAGTGCTAATGAAACAGCTGGTACCAATCTGCAAAGCCCATTTCATTTCCAGCCCGATGGGCAGAGCAGCATCTGTTAAATTCTTGGTGAGGAACAGCCTCCTCCTGCTCCGGTCAGTGCAAACAGAGCCCTGCAATAAGCTGGGCTTTTGATTAGCTCCATCTCACACATGCAGACACACCTGAGGATACACAACAGCTCTCCTGCCACACACAGGCATCCTGACCTTGAAAAATGCCCAGAGTAAGAGACAAAGGAAGCACACGTGGCCAGGACATGCCGTCAGCTCTGCTGAGCTGCACATGAGTAACGGGAAGTGCCGGCCATGGACAAAAACACTGAGGAGAATACAGGGATGTGACAAACCCTCCTCTCAAGTCCAGTAACACAATTGAGCACGATTCTGCCACTCCCCACTGCCCTGTAATAAATTGAAACTGGGATGAATCAGACTTGAGATCTGGCTCCCACTTTCACCCAGCATCGCACACGGCCGCTGCTGTCTGATCGCTCTCTTGAGCGCTCCCAATTCTCCAGGAAACTTTTCCATTCTGGGGAAAAGACAAAGCCTCTCCGAAATAAGTCCATCACTGGCAAGTCAGAACCATCATGTTTCTGTTCCAAAACACCTTCCCGGGATTGAGAAATGTTCTGGCCCTGCTCACTGACAGCAATCTGAAAGCGAATGTAGCACGTTAGGTCACAACCCCAGAGCTGGAGGAAATGAGCCTCACTTGGGGAACAGGAAAAAGTCATCTTTCTGCACAGGTCTAGACTCCAAATCCTGTTCACTTGTGCTTCAGCTGGTTCATTGGCTGATGCCTCCAGACAGAAGCTCCCTTGAGAGAGCAAGTCAGGTTTCATGCTTGGCGAGGGCACGTTGGCGGAATTTGTAAAGCTCCGACTCGGCGCAGGCTGGACTTTGACATCTGGGGAGTCACGTTAAGAGAAGATACTCAGAGCTTCTTCCAGCTTAACCTACCCCCCCTTCCTTCCTTGTGGAGAGGCAGGAACAGATCTGTAGTGTTACAAAACAGCCTATTGCACACTGGAGCTGATTGTTTAAGACAGCCCTAAGAAGCTCATAATTCAAGTGAAATTTCAGCGCTTCTCACTTCGGCGAGACAACCTTAAGGAACATTACCCTGAGAGCATGAATCAACACGAGCCAGCTGACACGAATTTCACATCTCTTACATCTTGAAAGCCCAGCTGCTGTTGTAATGCACAGGCACAATGGGTTATTTAACCCCACAGTGGCAGTGCCATGCCCTGGGAGCACCAGGCAGGGACACAGAAACCCTGGATGGAGCCTGCCCACCACACACGCTGCTCTGGGGTGTGCAATCTATTTTACAATATCACCCAAACCCTGAGAATGTGCTTCTCCTATCTCGTTCATTCGATATCACAGGTGAGATAAGAGCGAGGAAATTAAACCAAGCCTATTTCTGTGACATGATCTCACCTCATAACACCTAGCTACCAAAGCACATCTCAAGGCAAGCACCAGTGGAGCTTGTAATGCTATGTTTTGGTCAAGGTCTTGAGGTATGTGATGATTCCTGCCATTCCTTCCCTTTGACTGGTCCATTCTGCTCAACACTCTTTTTACTGGTAAAAACAGATTTTTACTGGTTGGTACATCTGCTTAGTACAGATGCATTTTAGGTAACCCACTTCTTCCCTTTTTATTAATAGGGTAAGGAAGACTCATACTACTCAAAGGTATAAAATTCCATTTAATGACACTGATGTGATTAAATCCACAGGAGGTTGTGGAGCCTCCCCCTCTGGAGACATTCCAAACCCACCTGGATGTGTCCCTGTGTCATCTGCTCTGGATGACCCTGCCTTGGTAGTGGGGTTGGACTGGATGATCTCCAGAGGTCCCTCCCAACCCCAACTATTCCGGGATTCTGTGAAATCCCATGTAGTTCTTAGCAGCTGGAATTCTGGTATTTCCATGAACTCTGTATCTGGCATTAATCAGCAGATGGTTGGTCCAGATACAACTCCAGGTGCTGCATATTTTTACATTATGGAATGACAGCAGAGCCACTGATAGAAAGAACACCCATCAGCTGGGACATCCGAAATACAACCAGACTGACAAGTAACATTCTGTAAGACACAGGGGAACACGCAGACCTAGGTCACAAATTCTCCTCCTGAAATCTGCGGACCCTGCATGTGTGAGCACTACTTATAAGTCAAGTGTCCTGTTGGTAGGCTGACTTTAAATGACTATAAAACATACACAGCTCAGCTGGAGAACATCAGGGGTCCACAAACCTGAGAGCGTTGAAAAAGCAATCGTTCAGGCATTTAGCTGGAGAAAAACACGAGGGGAAAGGCTGCTGACACTGCAGCAGTGTTTGCACACCGGCTTTGCTCCCCAAGCCGGGGTGCACTGGCACACGAGGGACAGAGACCACGCTGCTCCAGCATCTCCGGCCGCCGCGAATCGCTCTCTTCGCACGGCTGAGGCTGGAGCAAAGCACCTCTCCCGGCTGAAAAACAAGCCCCGGCCCCGCAGCAGTGCCAGCATCTAAGCGAGCTGAGGAATCATTTTCCGCACGCCACAAGGAGCGGAGCCCGAGGAAAACAAACTTCGGGAGCCCCGGGCAGGCCCTTTCCCCAGCCTGGCTTGATTTCAGCAGGGGCCGCGTCTCGGAGCCCCCCAGCAGTGCCCAGCGACACAGAGCCGACACCGCTCCCCGATACTGCCCAGCGACAGAACCCCCGGCAGAACCCCCGGCACAGCCCCCGGCACGCCGGGGCCGCGGTGCTGGGGCGGGGGCTGTGCCCGTGGGGCAGCGCCCGCCCGGCCCCGCCGCCCCGGCAAAGTTCGGGCGAATCCGGGGGAGAACCTGGGGGACAGGCCGGGGGACGAGCCGGGGCACAGCCGGGGCACAGGGGGACG
>VXAD01009339.1:401166-473477 GCA_013399195.1 Dicrurus megarhynchus
CACCGGCACCGGCACCGGCACCGGGACCGCCCCGGCTCCGGCACCGGCACCGGCACAGGGACCACCCCGGCACCGGCACCGGGACCGCCCCAGCTCCGGCACCGGCACCGGCACAGGGACCACCCCGGCACCGGCACCGGGACCGGCACAGGGACCACCCCGGGACCGGCACCGGGACCGCCCCGACACCGGCACCGGCACAGGGACCGGCACAGGGACCACCCCGGGACCGGCACCGGGACCGCCCCGACACCGGCACCGGCACCCAGGACCGGGACCGCCCCGACACCACCACCCCGGCACCGGGATGCGGGGCCACCCCCGCGCCCCCATCCCGGGAGGGTCCCCGCGGCCGTGGGTGCCGGGCTGTGTTTATTCTCTCCTCACTGTGAATGAAGCCTGCGGCTCCCCCGTGCTCTGCTGAGCTCTGCCCCATCCCTGAAGCGTTCAAGGATGGAGCTCTGAGCATCCCGCTCCGGTGGAAGGTGTCCCTGCCCATGGAATAAGGTGATCCATAAGGTCCCTCCCAACCCAAACCGTTCTGTGGTTCTGTGATTTGTCTCTGCGCACGAAGAGAAAGTCCACGCTCAGAGATAAATCTCTGCCCCGCTACCCAGCCACCCACCCCGGTGTTATCAGACTGCCAGTTTGAAATGAAAACTAAGCAAACTCAGTGCTTTTTGGTCAATCTGACCAAGCAGGCTTCAGTTCTCTCAAAAGAAAAGTTCGACTTTTGTGCTCTTAATGCGCAGCCGGGTTATCTCATTTCAGCAGCAATCCCGCCCTGGGATCGGGGAGTTACAGTTCCTACACTATCAGATGCACTGGAGCTCCTTGGAATATTCAGCAATAAGTCAGAACTCTGAAAAATGGGAGCAGACAGTGCAAAAAATAAAGCCTGGTAACAGACTGTGCTCTGGGTTCCCCACACGCTCCGCTATACACGGCAGCTTCATGTTCTCGTACGCAGAGCGGCACAAAACAAAACTCAAGCTGAGCATATTTTTCCTCCATAAAGATGACATTGCAAATGTGTTTTTTGGAATTAAAATAGCATAGCTGTTTGTGGAGTTTCTAGTCACCACAGTGAAAAGAACTGATGGACAAAGGCGTTTTTCTGCCATTAATTTCCCTACATAATCTTCATTCCAAAAGCCCAGCCAGCCTTTGGGAAGGCTCTTGTGTTGATAATTAAAATCCCAAACGTATGAGATAAGCTGAGTGCCAAATGCTGAGCACTTTGTCATCTGAGAACAAAAAGGCACAGAGCTCATCTGCTTTATTGGGTCCAAATGGGAAGGTCAGGCCTGGTAAGAAAGCCTAAAGAACAATCATTAGAGTCTGAGCACATGCCTACTAACTACAACAAAAGCAGAAATTCCTTGTCTGTGCAGACATTTAAACCAGATCAAGGAACCACACAGAGCTCAGTTGTTTTCGTTTCAGATTTTATCTGAGGGCCACATGGGAGTTTGCCTACATATACACTGTAAAATCAAAGATGTTGTAGAATCACAACATCAATTAGGTTGGAAAAGAGCTCCAGGACCATCGAGTCCAAGCTGTGGCCCAACCCCACCTTGTCCCCAGCCCGCTGAGTGCCACGTCCAGGTGACATCTCCAGGGGTGGGGACTCCAAACCTCCCTGAGCATCCCATTCCAATGCCTGAGACATGTCAGGCTGGGAGGGAGGGATTGAATATCATTTGTCCAAAACTGTAAGAAATTTGGAAGACAGTTGCAAATTTTCCTGGAAGTAGTGTCGATGTGAGTATTTTATCATCAGAGTATGGTAATCCCGCAGGGAAATCATGGATTGTGGGGAGGCACTTGGGATGCACACTGGGAGGGCTTCTCTGGATATCTGCTGCCCGGTGAGATCCCAAAACTGCCCCTCGCTGAGGCCGAGGGGGTGGAAACACGACGTGACTGTTCCCTAACAGGGTGGCTGCGGGCTGGCGTGGGAAAGTCTGTCCCCAGCAGCCAGCAGTCTGCTCGTGGAGCCTTGGAAAAACACACCAGAGCTTGTTATTCTGCCTGTTTGGGACCGAATTCTTTCACTGCATACCTCGTTGTTCTCACACGGAGTATGGAGCACATATATCTGTGTTTGTGTGTATAAACACTCAGGATGGGCCAACGGGAATATTTACAGCCTGACCCCACGTATCAGGATGTACTTGCAATGCACTAATAAAGTACTGAAGAAAAAACGACCCTTTTTCTAAATGGATTATTTGTTTTGAAGTTTATTCCTCCTCAGAATAAGTTTCCCTGAGCTTTGCAATCAGAGCTCCTGCACTTCAGTCTCAGCTCTGCTCCAACACCCACTGAGGCCTTGGACAAGTCACATAAACTTGGCTGCTCTGTTTCTGTCAGTAGATCAGTGTTTGTCTGCACATCTCTTGAGGGTACAGCCAGGATTAATTAATTCTTACCCTTTGTGACTCTCTAACTGCCTGCAATGTGTGGGATGTAAAACACTGAACATCAAAAGTGACTTTTCCCCAATGAAAGGGTGTCATGGATTGACTGTCCCACACAGGTACCACTGCCCTATGTGGTTATGATTATTTGGGGGGTCACAGACCCTACAGTGCTGACAGCTGCAGGATTTTCTTCGGGCACAAATCTTACTGGACTGTGTTGTCCTGGGAGCACCAGAGGGATGGGGTTTGTGGCCAAGGAATGCAGCGTGTAGAAATCCCTAAGGAGATCTCCATGAGCACTGGGCTGAAGCGGCTCTGGAGGAGGCACCAGCATGGGCAGAGGGATGGAGCAGCTCTGCTGGGAGGAAAGGCTGGGAGAGCTGGGATTGTTCAGAGAAGCTTTGGGGTGACCTCATTGTGACCTTGCAGTGCCTGAAGGAGCTGCAGGAAAGATGGAGAGGGACTATTGACAAGGGATGGAGGGACAGGACAAGGGGGAATGGATCCACACTGACAGAGAGAAGGGGTAGATGGGATATTGGGAAGAAATTCTTCCCTGTGAGAGTGGGCAGGCCCTGGCACAGGGTGCCCAGAGAAGCTGTGGCTGCCCCATGATCCCTGGAAGTGTCCAAGGCCAGGCTGGACGGGGCTTGGAGCAGCCTGGGACAGTGGGAGGGGTCCCTGCCCATGGCAAAGGAATTGAACTGGATGATCTTTAAGGTCCCTTCCAACCCAGCCCATTCCATGGCTCTGTGATTGTCAGGCTATTTCCTATATAATCCCATATAACCAAATATTTTCTGCACTTCCCCGGTTTTTCTCTCCAGCTGGGCTCCCGCTGTTTGCCCGCACTCAGTGGTGGTGGGTTTTGCCATCACATGATGATCCAGAGTGATAAATCCCTGTTCTCTGATGATTCAGCTCTGTGTGGGAACAAGGATGAGATGCTGACAAATTGCATCAGCACCGAAACTTCTCTCTCAGGCATCCACATTTTGATTTTTAGCGGTGCTGCCCAGGACAGCACTATCAAAGTCTTCACATTGTAAGTGAAATTATTCCCAGATTTCTTCCATCCTGCTTTTAAAAGATGGGAAAGGGAGACACGGCTGAGGTCATCAGCCAAAGGTCCCACAGGAAGCAGAAGCAGGAAAGAACCGTGGAGTCCAACCACTCATTTTCCTCCTCAGAGAGTCTGAAGAGATTCAGCAAGTTGCTATTTTCAGATTTACTTCCCCATGGCTCTTCCTGAAAGCTGCTGAGGCTGTAGCCTCATTTTCACAGGCTGGAGGTTTCCCTGCACAGCACTTCTGTTTAGATGTGGTTTTCAGGAATGCTGGCTCCCATTCCCAACTTTCCACCAGCAAATTTTAGGCTGATTCCAATCCCGTATAATCCATCCCTGACCGAAGTGACTGGGAACGATCTCCACCACCCCGAGGCAGCAAAGCTGTGTCAAAATGATGTGAAACCAGGCAGGGTTTGTTTTCCTGGGATGACCAAGGGAAAGAAAAAATGCAACCGAGGAATCCCTGTGGCTGAGGAACCCCACCAGACACCAGGACATCCCGAGCTGGCCAGGAATGAACAGAGTGAGGGTTGTGTGTGTCCTCCAGCACCTCCCCAGGAGCACAAAGCCCACTCCTAAAGCCTTGGCACACACCTCGGCTGCAGGAAATGCCGGGATGGGAAGCTGGAGCTCCTGAGGGAATTTCCATCATTGGATCGTTGCTGTGAAGAGCAATGTCATGTTTCTCTCCAAAGCCCTCACCTACTGCTGGGGTTCTTTATCCATCTCGGTTAATAGAGGGAAAAGTGAGGATTCCACTTGCTTTAAACATTTGTGCAAAGCTCTGTAGTTTTGATTTCAATTGCTGGAGAAAAGGGGTCACTGGAACGGCTAAAAATCACTTTTTAATGTGCAGCATCAGAAATGATGGTAGGAATCATTTCTGGAAGTGGTGGATTCCACTGCAGGAACCAGGTTGGACAGGGCTTGGATCAACCTGGGATAGTGGAAGGTGTCCCTGGTTGGAATGAGATGATCTTTAAGGTCCCTTCCAACCCAATCCATCCCATAATTCCACGATTTATTGCTTTGTCGCATCAGGCAGGTTTTTGCTAATCAAAATATGCGTTTAAAAAGGAAAAAAGGAAAAATGAACCTTGACTGCTAAAGCAACAAAAGTGAAACACTGCTTCCCTCCTGTGGTGACCTCCCTGATTGCACAGCGAGACGCTGCAGTAAGTGGCACTTCTAAAGTGATTTTAAAGAAATGATCATCATTATTCGGATGCCATTGCAGCCGGGCAGCCGCTCACATCCCCCTGTCCTCGTTACAGCCCCGGTCTGACATTTCCAGAGCACAACACGAAGCCCAGCTCTTGCTGCTCAGCCAAGCTGGAAGCCCTGAGAACCTTATCTCCTCCCAGGCTGCTGTTTGTGGCCAAGTTCTCCTCTTTCAGCCGCCTCTGAGTGGATTCTCTGCCTGGCTGGGTGCTGCAGTGTCCTGTGTCACCGTGCTAAATAATGTAGGGGCTGAGTGGCAGCGGGACAAAGGGAGCTCCCAGCCCCCTGCACATTCCCCGGGCTGGTTTGAGGCTGGATCACGGAGCCAGCGCAGGGAACAGGCCACACTTGGGCTGTGGTGGTGCCATTCCCGCATTTCCTGCTATTATTGTATTCATTTTGGGTTGTATTACTATTTTATTGGTATCTGGAGGCTCATTCAGGAGCTCACGTCTCCACCTGAAGTGTCCAAGGATGGTTGGACGGAGCTCGGAGCAAGCTGGGCTGGTGGAAGGTGTCCCTGCCCATGGCAGGGGTTGGAATTGGGTGATCTCTAAGGTCCCTTCCAACCCAAACCATTCCATGATTCCATGACACTGAAGTTGGGATGTAGGATGTGGTCTGCTGTAGGAAAGGAACATAACAGGGACATCATAAAAATATCTGTGGTCATGAAGAAGTGAGAAGAAGTAGGGCAAGAGATTTGGAATTCCTCTTTTTCCTTCTTTTTGTTGTGCAGGAATGAAGGGACGCACAATCAGTGGTGACAGGATAAGTCAGGGATGATTAAAGATGATTAATTAAAGATTAATTTTTTCATTCTCCCAGACAACCAACAACAGGATGAGAGGGAACGGCCTCAGGCTGGGCCAGGGGAGGCTCAGCTTGGACAGCAGCAGGAATTTCCCCATGGAAAGGGTGCTCAGGCCTTGGAACTGCCCAGGGAGGTTTGGAGTGCCCATCCCTGGAGGTGCCCAAGGAATTCCTGGAGGTGGCACTCAGTGCTCTGGGCTGGGGACAAGGTGGGGATGGGGCACAGCTTGGATTTGACGGCCTCAGAGATCTTTCCCAGCCTCAATGATCCTGGGATTCTGAGCAGAGAGCGGAAGAAATGTGCAACACCCAGGCCACACTGCTTCTCTTTCAGCTCTGAGCTCATGAATACCAAAAATTCCTCTGGGAGAGAAGTTTGTGAGTTGCCTCATTCCTGGGTTTTTAGCTCCGCGTCCCAAACGTGAAGCATTTGCAATCAAAGAGCTATTCCTAGACAGAATACACAGACAGGCCTCTCACTCAGGACTGGAAATTGGGTTCATTTGAGGAGAAATCAGCCAGCTTTTGGCGGGAGGAGAAGGAAGGGTGGAAAAGGAAACATTCTCCCTCCTGTCAGAATGCTTCTGATAAAATTAAAGCTGGAGCAGATGGTGATGGTACAGGCTAATGTTCCCATATGGCAGGATCAATCAGGCACAGAATATGCTGCTTTAAGAGACGTGTGAAACTGATAGATGTTAATATTCCAAATATTTTAGCTTTGGATCTTGAGCATTCTCCCAGGCTGTGGAGCTGGAAGAAGATTCTCGTGCTCAGGAAGGGTTTGCCTGGCTTGCAGTGGTACTTTGGTGGGACATTCATTCCTTCTCTCTGTCCTCAGCTGGGTGAGCTCCTGCTTTGCTCCCTGCCTGGTGCTGAGGGCAGGGGCTCAATCAGAAGGGAAATGGAGATGGGGAAAGGAGCAGGAACAGAAATGGAGATGGGGAAAGGAGCAGGAACAGAAATGGAGACAGGGAAAGGAGCAGGAAGAGAAATGGAGACAGGGAAAGGAGCAGGAACAGAATTGGAGACAGGGAAAGGAGCAGGAACAGAAATGGAGATGGGGAAAGGAGCAGGAAGGAATTGGAGACAGGGAAATGAGCAGGAAGGGAAATGGAGATGGGGAAAGGAGCAAGGTCTCGCTGCACAGGCAGGGCAGGGCCACTGTCACTGCCAGGTGGTCCCTGCTCCACGGTTTTGTGGGACAAGAAGAGCAGAGACACTGTCAGGGACAGCCACACTGTCCCTGCAGCAGTTCATTTCCACCTGCAGAAAACCAGGAATTCTTCCCAGCTCTTAGTTCCTAATCCTGACAGGCAGTGTTCAGAAGTGAAGTATTTTGTGAATGATTTGCTTTTATAGGACTGAGCTTTGCATGGAAATGGGGAAAACACCCCAGAATCCCAACCCGAACAGCCCCCAGCGTGGCAGGACACATCCACACCGAAACGTTGGATGATTTCACCTGGCTGTACATCCAAATCTTCTCTCTTATCATCACTCTTGTCTCTGAGGAGCTTGTTTCACGTGTGCTGAGCCTCTGTGGAGCGGTGGAATTGCATCAGGGGTGCTAAAGCTGGATCAAAATCCATTTGGAACTTTGGACCGTGATACCAACCATCAAAACCAATAACGACAACAAGAGATCCTGGCCTGTGAGCACTGTTGTTTGTCCCTCGGGATGTGGAATAGGATCCTATTGTTGTGTTCCCAATAAACAAAGAGGCAGATTCTCCTCGTGCCTTATTAGCTGGCCTTTGTTTGGGTGGAGGAAAATAAAGTCTGTGTGAGGCAGAGCAGGTGGGAAGGATCCTCCTGGGCCAGCCCTGCTGGGGACGTGACCTCCAGTGCGTGTGAGGAGCCCAGGGAGGGGAACAAAGAGACAATCCGTGCATTCAGAGGGATAAACAGCACTTTAATTTCGACTTCAACACTCTGCAAAATATTCCCAGCAGTTTAAACTGAAGGGGTGCAGGGGTATGAGTGACTCTGTCAGGGCTGGGAACCTCAAAGGGAGATAGGTCAGGAGTGGTGCTAAGGAGGGGTCTCCAGTATTCCTACAGGAAAATTCCCTGTTTTGCTGTGGTTAACAAGGAAGCCTGGATTTGGGACAGCTCACATCCCACCTGCAACCTGCTGGTCAGAGATAACCATGATAGGAAACACCTGAAGAGAAGGGGAAATGATTAAAATATTGATATTTATAACATGGGAGCATCATATTCCTGCCTGTGGAAAAATTAAAGACTTCTTAAATCTGTGCTTCAGGCCCCTTGCTGCTGGCTCTAAAACACCCCAAGTTTTTGGGAATGGGAGCTGTGAGTGACAATTTCTGAGGTGCCCTTTGACATTTGGCTTCACCAGTTTGCAGTGCCAGGTCTGGGGGCTGGGCTGGCTGAGCTCTGTCACAGAATCCCAGGATGGTTTTAGTAGGGAAAGCCGTCCCAGGTGATGGAGTCCAACCTGATCCCACCTCGTCCCCAGCCCAGAGCACTGAGTGCCACCTCCAGCCCTTCCTTGGGCCCCTCCAGGGATGGGCACTCCAGACCTCCCTCGGCAGTTCCAAGGCCTGAGCACCCTTTCCATGGAGAAATTCCTGCTGCTGTCCAAGCTGAGCCTCCCCTGGCCCAGCCTGAGGCTGTTCCCTCTCCTCCTGTCCCTGTTCCCTGGGAGCAGAGCCCGACCCCCCCGGCTGCCCCCTCCTGTCAGGGAGTTGTGCAGAGCCACAAGGTCCCCCCTGAGCCTCCTTTTCTCCAGGCTGAGCCCCTTTCCCCCCTTTCCCAGCTCCCTCAGCCCCTCCTGGAGCTCCAGCCCCTTCCCAGCTCCGTTCCCTTCCCTGGACACCCCCCAGCCCCTCAGTGTCCATCTTGCAGTGAAAAGCCCCAAACTGGACACAGCACTCGAGGTGTGGCCTCACCACTGCAGCTCTCCCCTAAAACATTACATTTTCATGCATAAATCTTGGAAAAAGAAATGTTCTTTGTCAAAAATAATGGTAAAAAAAAAAAAAATCTCTGCGCTTCCACCGTCTCTGTCAATGTCAGAAGTATCTGCACATGTTGTAATCAGAAAAGGAACACTCTGAACACAGGCAGAAGAGATGAAGTAATTTGTGTCCCCATCCTTCCAGCGAGGCTTTGTTCGTTATCTCTCACTTTGCATCCGTACATTTGATTTTTCCTGCCTGAGCCTGGGATTCTGCATTTGTCCTCGGTGAGTTTCAGCTGACAGATCTCGTCCCATTATCCAGATCCATCTGAATGCAGGACCTGCTCTCTGTGTTGTCACAGCTCATAAAGCTGCATTATCTTTGCTATCAGACAAATCAGTTATTAATGGGCACGAACAAAACCAGCAGCTCCGGCCCCACCTGAGCTGGGGGCTGCATTTTCTCCTGCCGAGGCACCAAAATTACAGGGCTTTGTTTGTGTTCCTGTTCTGCTCCCTTGGCCCTGATCTGATCGTGAGGCTCTCATGCAATCCTGAGCGCACAGATTTTTACAGCCGGGATATCTCACATCTGCTTCTGCCCTGTCCATCGGGCTGTCGCTGTCAGGGGAGGAAATCAGATGCATTTGATGTGATTTGCTCCTGAGAAAGCCATGCTGGCTTTTTCCTCGTAATTTTATTATCTTCTAAGTGTTTATAGTGATTATTTCATCCTTTGTCCCAGGATCCTTCCAAGAGATAGAGTTGGGCAGGTTGGGGGATGGCTCCAGGGGCTTCTTTTTCTCCTTTTTTAAAGCCAGGACACTGTTTGTGTGTCCTGTCCCTCATGTCCTGTCACCACCTTCTCAGAGATCCTCACTACTGCCTCAGAAATTTCCTGGGATGGTTCACAAGTGCTCTGGGATGAATTCCTTCAGCTCTGCTGACTCCAGGACATCCACACATTGCCAGAGGTGTATTCCAGCCTGGGCTCAGCTCCTTTCTAGCACCAGGTGAGGGAAAATGATGGAGCAAAGCAGATTTTCTCCAAAACAGAGCCCACACAAAGACAGGAGAGCACCCAAGCTGGGAAATCCTGGCCCCCACATCCCAGGAATTCTGCCTCTCCCACAGATCTGCAGGAAAATCGAGGCTGTGATGTTGCAGCAATTGTCTCTGATAACCGCTGGTTTCCTGGTGCTCCTCTGGGCTGCAAAGCACCCTCGTCAGGCTGCTGAGTGCTCAGGGGGCTTGGGAAGCTCTCTGAGATGGTGGGTACGGACCCAAAATGGTCTGTGAGGATGTCTGGGACCCACAGGAGGATGTGGAGGTGCATCCAAGGATTTCTGGCAGCTTGGAACTTGCAGGTGGGACTTTGAGAAGGAGCTGGAGAATGGGAGCACAGAGCACTCGCTGGGTTGGGACTCACTGGCCCAGGGGATAATTCCTGTCCAGGGCCATGTCACAACCTTCAAAACAGACCAGGAATTCTCTGCATCTTTATTTGGGCTCGTTTTTGCTGGTTTGAACCCATCAAACTCACATTGGTGCAGCTTTACAGAAATGAGAGATGCTGACTCTGAAAGCAGTGCCTGGGACACTCCACGTCCTATTTGGGGGCTTAATCTGGCCCACAGAGGCACCTGACTCGAACAAAAAGAAAAGTGAATTATCATTGGGCAGGCAGGAGGGGAGAGCCCGGTGTCAGCCTGCAATTTCCAAGTAGTTTATTTCATTTATTAATTATTAACTCCCAGCCTGGGAGGAATACATTTACAGTGGGAATGAGAGTGGGCAAGATTAGATCGTGCTCATACCTTTCTGAATTCAGCTTTTTATTAAATCCCCATTTATGCTGATGAAATTATTTGAGAGACTAATTAAAAAGAACCATAAAAATCCCAACTCAGCGCAGCAGGAAGAGGAGGGTTTATGAGGTCGGTGAGAAAGCATTTATCACCTGGAAACACACCCCAGGTAGCTCAATCCGGTTCGCTTTTCATTTAACTGCTCAAAAGTGACTGGATGCCTTTTTTTGGTTCCCACTGCAATCGCCCCAAGCGGTTACAGGGCAGGACTTAAGCTTCAGGCCACTAGAGAGAGCCAGACTAAAGTCAATGCCCGGCTGTGCAGCCTGAGATGGGAGCACAGCTCAGATTCAGAGCAAATAAATCCAAATGTGTGATCAGAGCTCCTGCCTGGAGCCTCAGGGCTGAGGTGCTGCACCCGACGGGCCGAGGGCAGCTCCTCTGCCTGGGAAGGCTGGATCCATCTGCCTTGGATCCTGCAAACNTTCCTCTGCCTTGGAAGGCTGGATCCATCTGCAAACACTGTGGAAACTCTGCCCCTTCCATGGATGAGGTTCCAGCATCGCCCAGTTCTTGTCCTGGGGCTCTCAAGGAGCTAGATCCCTCTGTTGAGTATTTTAATGTTTTATTTCTTTCTTTTCAATTTCAAGGAGATGATGCTCTGTGTCTGGGGAGCTCTCCAAGCCGTATCAGCTATGCCAGGGGTAAAAAAAAAGCAACCAAGGGGATCAAGGAAATTCCTTCTCCAAGGGGTGAGAACACAGAATCATGAGAAAACTCAGGAAAAAAACCAACAGCAGTAACAGCAGGCTAAGTGCAAGTGTTTAACTTGTGAAACAATATTTACTCATAAAAGCTGGCTGACAACGCCAAAAAACCACCATCATAAACAACCTGTACCCAGCAGAGCCATTTTATTGTGGGCTGTGGCTCTGGATGTGAACAGCTCCGTCATTGTCAGGGCAGTGACACCCAGTGCAAGGTGACAAACAGGGGATGAGTTAAATCCCAGCACGTGCCTGTAAATGAGATTTTGGGGAACCTGTTTGCAAGAGCAAGCCACCTGATTTGCCTCCTGAGGGAGGGAAACACACAGCAAAAGAGCAGAAATCCATAAAATCATCCGTTTGGTTTTCTTGGAGTTCCCAGGGCCATTCCCGAGGTCCCGGATGACGAGCTAGGAATGCCGAGAGGCACAAATTCCCCTCTGCAGAGCAATTCTCTCTGGGTGCTGTCACCCAGCAGTAAAATCCAATTTACAGGGGCTCCATGCTCCCCACCTCCATCCTCAGTCTTGTCTGCAGGAGGGTGCTGCCCATCCCAGAGGTTTCTCCAAGGGGGAGAGGAGGACAAAACCCTCCCCAGCTGCCTTCTCTGCCCAAGGGCGTGTTCAGATCATGACACCCTCGATTCCTGATGTCAGGAAAAATTAATCCACAAACACCAGAGGTTTATGTCCAAAAAGGAGACAGAGGAGTCCCTTTACTTTATTCGAATAAAGGGAGAGGCCATGGGGCATTCCCCTGGGGTCTCTCAAATTTTTGGAGGTTGCAGCCTCCTTTTTATCCTCTTTTCCCTGGGTTCCCGACCGCATTTCCCTCTCTCTTTCCCCATGGGCTGAGGGACTCGAGAGGCACAGACTTCCCAGAATGCCTAATATCTAAAAATCCCCTTCTAATGCATAACCCCCCTTTATTGAATTTTACGGTTTTCCCATTGTTTCTTTCATTTCTCAATATCCAATTTTCATTTATCAGCAGACCTACAGTTTGTTTGTAGAGACAAATCTCCTTCCATTCATCAGTGGAACCCTTCTCATTGTTTCTTTTTATCTCTCAGTGCTCATTTCATCAACCAGCAGGCCCAGAGCTTGTCTGTAAAGACAAGTTCTGCATTCCTCTCACTGAGGTCTCCCTTTTCCTGTTTTCCCGTGTAACCTCCCATCCCACCTCCCAGACTCCTGCATTTCTCATCCCTCCCCACTGCCGAGGGAAGGCCCGAGGCCGTGCTGTTCCCTGCTGGAGCTGATTCCATCTCCCAGCTCCTCAGTCACGTTGTGGGGAGCTGCTTCAGCCCCCGGGCTGACAAACACAGCGCTGAGGAATGGTTTTTCCACTTTGCCAGGCAGCGGAAAAAAGGCTCTCCTGCCACTCCCGGAGCCAGGCAGAGCCGAGCACTTAGTGGGCTTTGGGGAACAAAGCATAAATATTTCAGAAGGGTGCTTTAATAAGTGTTTGTTTGCTCAGAAGCTGTTGATTCCTTCTTGGGGAGTTGCTATGGTAAAACCACGTTGGTTTAAACAGGAATAATGATTCTCTGCTCGTGCCTGGCTGTACGGGAGCTCCTGCAGGTCCCAGTGTCACCAGTACAGGGATGGCTCTGGGAAGGTGGGGATGCAAGGACAGATTTTGTCTGATGAGATTTCGTCTGATTTTCTGAGCACTTTGTGGTACTGCCTGTCCCAGACTTTGTGTCAGAGAACTGAGGCTTCAAAACTCGCCACTGCCTCCCCTCCTGAGCACAGGGCTTTGAATTCCATCCTGTCAGCATGCTGTTCCTGGATTTAGGAACACCCAGTCCACCCAGGTGGCAGAGATAGGGAGTGTCATCTGCTCCAGCATCTTTAGGAAAGGAGCTGGAGCTGATGGAGATGGTGGTGATGCAAGGACAGATTTTGTCTGATGAGATTTCGTCTGATTTTCTGAGCACTTTGTGGTACTGCCTGTCCCAGACTTTGTGTCAGAGAACTGAGGCTTCAAAACTCGCCACTGCCTCCCCTCCTGAGCACAGGGCTTTGAATTCCATCCTGTCAGCATGCTGTTCCTGGATTTAGGAACACCCAGTCCACCCAGGTGGCAGAGATAGGGAGTGTCATCTGCTCCAGCATCTTTAGGAAAGGAGCTGGAGCTGATGGAGATGGTGGTGATGCAAGGACAGATTTTGTCTGATGAGATTTCGTCTGATTTTCTGAGCACTTTGTGGTACTGCCTGTCCCAGACTTTGTGTCAGAGAACTGAGGCTTCAAAACTCGCACGGGGCTTTGAATTCCATTCTCTCAGCACGTTATTCCTGGATTTAGGAGCACCCAATCCGCCCAGGTGGCAGCCATGGGGGTTGTCATCTGCTCCAGCATCTTCAGGAAAGGAGCTGGAGTTGATGCCGGAGAACCGCTGCCAAAACATGCAACAGACACAGACAAAACACGGAGAGCCAGAAATAGAAGGGCTGCCTTAGATAAGGCACTGATGGACTGCGCCACTTCAGCTGGGCTTGCTTAAACCTGTCTTTGTGTATTTATGTCACAGATTCCGGTGTCTCTCACTGGACTCTTCAGGAGTGCCGGCTGCTTTCTGCTCGCAGGAGCCCACGGCCCTCCCTGTGTGCCCAAGGACTGCAGGAGAGCTTAGCGAGGCAGTGCTAAAACCTGGCCAGGAGAGGGAATGTCCTCTGTGCTGCCCGAGGTCGTTGACATGGGAACGGGAGCTCATCACTCGGCATCTCCTTTCTTTCACACGGCAGCAGCAGAGAACTTCGAGTATCCAGCCCCAAAACCAGGCTCAGAATGCCTTGTGCCGAGGCCAGGCTGTTCCCCTCAGGGCTCAGCTGTGTCTGCTCCCCATTTGTATTCCTGCTCTGTGCCACAGGAAAATGGGAGCTGCCACATCCAGCCTGGGCTGGGTGGGTTTTGTTGGGCTCTTCTGCTCAGCCTCTGTGTGTGACTCGGGAAACGCAGCCTGGTGCTGCTTCCTGCTCCTCTCCGCCGTGCCTGGACTCAGGGCATCTCTCTGATGCCTTAGGTTTTGACTTTTATATTTTTCAAATCCTGCACTGCCTGGTGTGTAACTCTGAGGTTTCTTGCAGCCTGTTCATTTCTGCTCTCCGTGCCAGGCAGACACAACAAAGCCTCTCCGGGCCTGCTCTCCAAGGACACCCAGACTGTCCTAGGNTCTCCAGCACCCTGGAGGTGACAAAAAGTCTTAAAATACATTGGTTTCAAAAAGTGTAACTGCAGTGTCTGGGGGATCCTGGGAAGCTCACTGGAAACACACCCTGGAATAAGGGAATAACCCCCCAGCTGCCTCCCCACCCCGGCTGTGCTGCTGGAGGAACGATCATTTCCCCCATTTCACCTCCACCCTTCCTCTCCCAGCCAGCTCCTCGTGCTAAAGCTCTGTTAACGATAACGTGACACCTCTGAGGTCCCAGAAACGCCCAAGCTGGGATCAGGGGGGACCTGGCTGGCACAGCACAGCAACCCCCTGTGCTCACTCCTGTCACCTCTCAGAGTGTGAGACAGCAGTGGCATTGGGAGCTTGCTGTGCAGGCAGAAAACCCACCCCGACAGCTCTGCGGGGACACGAGGGACTGGGATTGGGAGAATCCAATCCACAACGTTTCTTGTGTCCTGTATCTCCTTAATTTTAGCTGGGCAAAGTGGCACCTCTGTGCTTCACGTAACAAAGCTCGTGTGGCTCCGCCTTGCAGCTGCTAAGATTTGGTCGAATTTATTGCCAGTGACTGCTCCTCAAACCCTTTTCACAATGCACACAAACATAAACACATTGGATTTCCAGCGAATCCTTTCTCTCTCCACGTGGGTTGCAAATTAACTGGGGAATAAGCACTGCAAACATAAACAAACACTTCATCCTGTGGCCCTTGGGCTTGGTTATCCACCAACAACTTACAGGGCACAGCCAAAAAATACAATTCAGGACACTCCACTCCTGTTTCCCTCTGCTGCCGGAGCCAAAATTGCCCCTGACGTGTTTGAGGCAGAGCTGGGCAAGAAATTCCCAAGTGAATGCAGGGACAAAACACAGGACAACGTCCTAAGGGCTGTCAGGATGTCAGAGCCTGAGACCACGGAGAATTTTTGGAAATTCCTCAGCAACAGCACTGTTTTTATGGACAGAACAGGTCCCTTTACTCAGAGCAGAACTTTCTGTGGGAAAAGTTCCCAAGAGAAAACCAGAGGCATTGTTAAACCTCAGGTTTGGAGCTGGGAATGCTCAGGGATGGGATTCTCTGAGGGATTTGCTGCTTAAATCCATCTCAGGTTGGATTTTAGCCTTCCCTGCTGCCCACCACCCTCCTCCTTTTCCACAGTGCCCTGCAGGGAGCAAAAGGATCACTGGGAAACCTGGATGTGTTTTCTACAAGGAAAAAAATTCCTTCTTTCCTCCTCTATTTCTGAGAATTTTCACCTGGCTTTAACCCCCCCCAAAAAGAAGAAAAAAACCCCAAAAGAGAGAGAATGGGGTGACCCAGGAGCATCCCAGGCAGAGCAGGGATGGGAAGGGATTTTGGGACATCCTGAGATGGCTTTAGGGGCTTTGGGCGCTTTGGCTCTGCTGAGGACTGGGTTTCCCTCAGCATCTCTCCCTAGAAATATTCCAGGACCTCGATTCCCCAGGAAATCCATTCTTGTGGTTTCCTCCCTGCAGCAGCAGGGCTGGCTCAGGTGGGATATTGTTCAGGATCCCACAGGCTGAGGTGGCCAGGGAGAGTCCCCACTTCCTTCCAGAGAGTTTGGAGCAGGTTCTGGAAAATAAACAAAGCCCAAACAAAAGCTTGTCCAGGAGCAGAGCTGGCTGCTGACCCTGCAGGTGCTATTTTTATACCTGAAGTGTTTCCAAGCTCCTGAGAGCAGATCCAGGGGAGACATTCCCTGGGAAAGGCTCTGCTGAGCAGGAGAGGTTTCTTCCTGTTTATGAACTGCTGAGATTGTGTTTAAAGCAGGAGGGAGGGACTCTGTGGCCCTGCTGCTCGAGGAAGCCCTGGCTGCAGAGCATTTCCCTTGCCTGGCTCAGTGGCCAGTGAAAACAATTGCGAAAAAACCCCCAACGCCTCAAAAAAACCACCAAAAAAAGTGGATTTCTGCCCCTGGGTTTGGCTGAGGGGATGGAAGAGAAGAATCCAGGTTCCAAAGTGGATCCCATCCCAGTCCTGCCCTGGAGATGAGGATCCTCAGGATTTGTGTGCACTGGCCTTGCGGAGCTGTCTCTCCAGGCATCCCAATTTGTGTTCCCCATGGAATAAAAAACTCCATGGGCCAAACCCATTCCTCACAGGCTCCTGCAGCTCCACATCCTTGCAGGATCCAGCATTCCAGAGTGGAGCAGAGGGGCAGAATCCCTTCCCTTGGCCTTGTCCGGGTCCCTCAGGATGAGCCCATCCTTCAGGTGTGTCAACCGTAGATCCACCTTGGGTCGCCTGCACGTGAAAATTCCTTCCCCCAAAGCAGGGGCTGCCCTTCCCCTTTCCCAGCTGGCAACTGCAGCCTCACAGAGCACAAGGATTTGAGGCATTTCGAAAGAATTCCCTTTTCTCTGAACATCTGAGGGTCACCCAGCTCCTCCTGCTGCTTGCCCAGAAGCCCTGGAGCAGTTTGTGCCGCTCTCCTGAGCTCTGTGACTGCTCGGGGCCTGGCATCAATGGCCCAAAACGACCCCACAAATCCCCTCCTCCTGTGGGGTTGTGGCCTTGTTGGTGCTGGGGGTTGACCCCAAAAGGTTTTGCTCTCCCCAGCTGCTCAATCCTCATTTCCCCCCAGCTCAAAGGCAGGGAAAGTGAAGAGGGAGATCTCTTTTCCTGGCTCCCAAATGCTCCGTGTCCCTGCTGGCTCTCCAGAGGGGAAGGATGAGGTGTGCGTGTCTGTTCCCTGTTTTCCAGGAAATCCAGGCTGGGTGCAGCCAGGAGGGGATGGTGGGGCTGTGCAGCCTCGTGGGAGCTCTCCTGGTACCCCCTGACTGCTGATGGAGAGCCCACAGCCTCCACCGAGCTCCTAAATCCCATAAAACCGGGCAGTCCCTGCATTCCTGGAGCACCGGGCAGTGGTGTGGATGAATCCAGGTGGCATTCCAGGGAGCAGAGCAGCATTCCAGGGAGGACAGCAGCATTCCAGGGAGCACAGCTCCATTCCAGGGAGCACAGCAGCATTCCAGGGAGCAGAGCAGCACTCCAGGGAGCACAGCTCCATTCCCCAGCTCCCAGCGTGGGGAAAGCTCGGCTTTGCTGAGGATGAAGCATCATTCCTTCTGAGGGAGCAGGGAGCCCACGCATCCATGAGCAATTCCAGGTTTGGATGCTGCAAATGGGAAGGGAATAACTCAGCCCAGCTCCTCATCCAAGCTTTGGAGAGCTCAGGGATGACTTCAGGGCCAGCAGCTCCTTCCAGCGAGGGTTCTCTGCGTGTGTCCAGCCCTGTCCAGCGCCCCGGGGCTCTTGGGCCAAGGTCCAGCTGCTGGACGTGCTGGATCTCACACGAGGTGTCCTTTGTGAGCCTGCAGAGCATCAGTGCCTGGATGGAGCTCTGAGCCACCTGGACCAGTTGCAGGTGACCTTTTCACAGCAGGGAGGTGGAATGGGAGGATTTTCAAAGTCCCTCCCAACCCAAACCGTTCTGGGATTCTGGGATCACGGAGAAGCGCTGGCCAAACCCCACCCAGGGATGGTCCAAAGCATGTCCAGGGTCTCAGTCTGAAGAGAAATATTATTCTAATTCAACTCAAAACCTTCCATTTTGCTTCAATTTTGGATAATTTACCACTTTCAAACCTCTTAAAAAAAAAAATCTGATTTTGCTTTGTTTTTTAAAGAACAGGTCGGCTGTGAAAACAAATGAGATTGAAAAATTTAAAATGTAACATTTCAAATTCAAAATGACTTTGGTTTTAGCTCCTAAACGGACCATCTGGCTTGAAAAATACTGAAACAATGTGGGCTTTGACTTTATCAAAATGCTGGTTTTTTCCCACCTCAGCTTCTGTGAGTGGAAAGATTTGAAGAATTCAGCCTCTTTTGGGAGAAGAGAAACAATTCCTACAGCATCCTCGTCCAGCTCCTAAATCTTTCGCAAGTCTCAGCTGCCTCACCCTCAAATTCTGCTGTAATCACAGGCTTTTCACCCAATAATTGTTTACAGACAGCTTCTACCTGTTCCCATCTGTGCTTTATCAGCAGCCTCGGCTGGAACAGCATTTTCTGTCAATAACTGCCAGGAGTTCCCAGGATACCAAATCTGCTTGGGCCACGTGCATGCTGAGAAGCTCAGAAATTGCTGGGGGAAAAATCAACCATCAGAAAGTCCCTTCCAAGGGGAAAAAAGCCCCCAAAATGATTCAAAAGCACCACCAAGAACCTGTTTCCAAATCTTGGTCCCTCTGGGGATGTGGGATGTGGGATGGGGCAGCTCTGCCAGGAGCAGATGGGAAGGAAAAAGGGAAAAGGAGAAAGGAGAAAGGAAAAAGGAGAAAGGAGAAAGGAAGAAGGAAGAAGGGAAAAGGAAAAAGGAAAAAGGAAAATGGAAAACGGAAAAAGGAAAAAGGAAAAAGGAAAAAGGAAAAAGGAAAAAGGAAAAAGGAAAAAGGAAAAAGGAAGAGTGAAGGTCCCTCTGGATCCCCTGACTCAATAAAGGCAATAAATCCCCCTCACCCAAGAGGTTTATCCAGTTCCTCTGGGCTATTTTCAGCAGGGAAGGAGTTTTTATTATGGCAATTCAATAAACTCGCAGGGATTTGGGTCAGGAACCTCCTGGTCACGGCAGAAATGCAAAACTTCAGGAGGCTCCCATCCCATTATGGACCTAATTTAATCTCTCTGCAGATAACTGTGATAAGGGGCCAGCTTTATCCTCTGTTTCTCCTCTCCTCATTCCCTGCAGGAGACAGGTTTCCACCTCCCAACCCCTCCTGTAATTTCTCCCTCTCTGCTGCTTCTTGAAATGTGCTGGAAATGATTTTATTTATCTGGTCATACTCTCCTCTCTGTGGTCTCCATTGATGGGTTCTCTCTGCCCCTTTCTCCCCCCTCCTCTTCTCTCTGGGGTTTTTCCTGGTGTGCAGTTGGACCTTTTAGAGTGTTCCCAGTGATCTTCCTGGAGAAACAAGGACAGAGGACAAGGGAGGAACGCTCTGGGCCAGGCTGAGCTGTTTTTAGGGACATCAGTGACCCCCTGCACAGCCCAGGCTCTGTTATATCTATTTTATAGGGAATTTATGGGATAAATACACTTCTGTCAGTGCAGGGGTGGTTACAAATGGAACTGGCTGGCGAAATTGGGGACAGAGTGGTTTGCAGGATGGGTTCCCTTCCTTGGAAACCCTTCTGGGAAGAAATTCTTCCTGAGAATTCCCTGAAACACCCAAACAACGCTCCTGACAGGGAAGGCAAGTTTGCCCTTGGATTCTTTTCCCAGCAGCTCTGGCAGCCCCTGGACCCCTGGCAGTGTCCAAGGCCAGGCTGGACAGGGCTTGGAGCACCCTGGGACAGGGGGAGTTGTCCCTGCCCGTGGCAGGGGGTTGGAGCAGGAAGATCCTTCCCAACCCAGGCCATTCCATCATTCTGTGATAAACAGGCAATAAAACTGCATCTCGGAATGTCTGTAGCTGTTAACAAAGAACCTCTCAGTGCTCCACGCTGTTATTTTGCTGCTGATGATGGGAAAATGGGCAGGGAGCAGTCAGGAATCGTGGCCAGAGCTGCTGATTAGTGGCAAATTAACACCAGAGCCAAGCTTAGAACGGCAGAGTCCTGCTGGGCAGTGCCTGAATGTAACCCCAGCAGAGCACAGCTTCCCGTGCTCCTATTTGCACCCAGCCCTGTAAAATCAAGCTTTATTTCTCTCCTTTTATTGTATTCGAGAGCCCAGCTTTATTCTCAGAGGGAGAATGTCGTCTGCAGAGAGACTCTTGCGGTGCCTGGGACGGAGCCAGGGATCAGAGCCCTGCACCTCCTTCATCCTTCTGTCCCCCTGCCATCCCCTGCTCTGAGCAGGAGCAGGAGACTTTATTGGCACCTTCCAAGCCCTAAAACAAACGATCCCAAGAGCCCAATATTGAGTTTGCACTCCGTGCAGAGCCTGGCTCCTGTGCAAACCCCAAGGGAACTGGCAGCTGGCTCCTCACTCTTCCACTCATTTTTTTAATGAAGTGTGGTGGCACTTTGGGGGGCACCTGGAGGCCACGTGGCACCCCCAGCGACCCCCAAACGGGGCTGGATGTGAAAGTGGGATGAAATGAAAGGCAAACAGCGGGGCTGTGCCAATAAACGAACGTTCTGTCCTGCCCAGCCTCCCCTGGGCCGTGGGGAGGAGGGTTGGTAGCTCACCAGCTGTTCCTCACCACAGATTATTTGCAGTTGCAGAATTGCTCATTTAGAGCCACTCTGGACGCTCTGGGCTCCAGGAGATCCCACATTCCCAGGAGTTGGAACAACAACAGATTGGAAGGGCTGTCCCTCCCCAGCTTGTCTGAAAGACCTTTGGAGACCCCACGGTGTGTGTTCCTCTGCCTTCCAGCTCCGTGGGATGTGCAAAATAAATTCCTACGCTTGGAGAAAGGATCATTAAGCTCCTCTCATTGAACTCACCACGAGGGGAGGAGGGGGTGTAAATGAGCACTGCAGGGGTTTGGTTCATTCTCGAAGCAATGCCAGAGAATCTTTTGCTCCAATTAGAAATTCAAAGCTGATTTTCCTGTTTACTCTTAGCCCAGACTCAGCCTTGGCATGCGGAGCCTTGCAGGTCGTTCCTGCCGTTACTGACCGCGGCACCGAGCTGTGTCCCAGGATTTGGGTTTAGGTGGTGGCCTGGCCTCGGTCACTCTCCTGGGGCTCTGCTGCCTGTGCAGGTGAAGGAGTGGAGGCACAAATGTGCATTTGTATGGCCACAGCAGCAGTGCTGAGGATGTGGCTGTGTCCCACTGCTCCCAGATTCCTTCCCACTGCAGGTGAGCACAGGGATGGAGCTGAGGGAAAATGCCTGAAGTAATCAACAGGAGACAGGGAATGGGATGAGCGCTGCAGGGGAGACGCCTTCACAGAGACATTTTCACCTCCTTTTCACAGAATGAGAATGGTTTGGGTTGGAGGGACCTTAAAGCCCATCTCATTCCACCCCCTGCCATGGGCAGGGACACCTTCCACTGTCCCAGGCTGCTCCAAGCCCCATCCAGCCTGGCCTTGGGCACTTCCAGGGATCCAGGGGCAGCCACAGCTTCTCTGGGCACCCTGTGCCAGGGCCTCCCCACCCTCACAGGGAACAATTCCTTCCCCATATCCCATCTAACCCTGCTCTCCATCAGTTTGAGGCCATTCCCCTTTGCCCTGTCAAATTCAGCTTGGAAATTTGGTGTCGGGGCCAAGCACATGAAGCAAGCGCAGGGAATGGGACAGGCAGCCCCTGACTGTGGCTGTGTTTTACCTTGCAGGGGTTGAGCTGTGCCGGGTGCTGCAGTCAGTGTAAACAGCAGGGTGAGGGCAAGCCAGGCTGGACCCACAGAAAACAACCTGGCATTTAATTACTGCCATTATTAATTCATTCCAGCACCTGAATGTGAAATGAGAGAGGGATTCAGCTCCTGAGTGACCCAGAGCTGCTCCCTGGGCCTAAGCAAGGGCCTTTCATCAGGGGAGGTCACTCCATCCCAGTGATGGATGCTGGGCAGAACCTCCTGTGCCACGGTGATTATCCAACCATCACAACAAGTCCTGTCTCCTGTGGGTCTTGCCAGGCAGGATTTGTCACTGTCCTGCCCCAAATAGCCACCCCAGCTGCCAGGGGAGCAGGCTGACTGTGCCTATTCACCAGCCTGCTCTCCATGCTGGGCACTGAACAAACCAGCCAGTGTACCAGGGCTGGACAGCTGCCACCAGCACTGGGGGCTGCAGCAATGTTCCACCTTGCTCTTCCTGCTTTTCCATCCCTCACAGGAAGAACTCCTTGTTTCCATGCCAGGTTTAGTGCTGGCACTGGCCCTGCTTTGGTTGAATGCTCTCCTCTGAGAGCAGCTTTCCGGGAAGGACAGGGACATAGCCAGGCTTTTATTTTATGGCCAAGACAGAGAGGCTTGGTCCAGCTCAGGTGAGTGGCTGGGCCCAGAAATGAGTGTCACCACGTCCCTCTGGCTGTGCTGCACACAGAGGGCACAGGGACAGAGCTGGCAGTGCTGAGGAGCAGAGCTGGCACCCTGCTGCAGCACCCAAACCGGCCCAGACAGCAGGGCTGGCTCGAAGTGATGCCCAGTGTTCTGCAATTTATTCCCCCACAGCACAGCTGGGTTGAGCCTGGAGTGACAGGACAAGGGAATGGGTTCACACCAGCAGACATAGGGTTAGATGGGATATTGGGAGGAAATCCTTCCCTGTGAGGCCCTGGCACAGGGTGCCCAGAGCAGCTGTGGCTGCCCCTGGATCCCTGGCAGTGCCCAAGGCCAGGCTGGATGGGGTTGGAGCAGCCTGGGACAGTGGAAGGTGTCCCTGCCCATGGCAGGGGGTGGCACTGGGTGAGCTTTAAGGTCCTTACAGTAAAGTGAAGTAAAACAGTGCCCCTTCCTCCTCATTTTCCCATTCCACGTGTTGAGGTCATTCGTAAGAACTTGCAGCGGGCCATTAAGAATCACGTGGCGTTCCCAAATCTAGAGGGGGTGAAAAATCCCTGGATCATATTCCTGGCCTTTTTTCCTCTGTCTCAGACCAGGTGTCCTCTGTCCCATCCTGCTGACCCAGCTTGGCTCACTGGTGGTAAACAGGGACAAACTGGGCACAGAGAGGCTTTGCCAGCTCAGCACCCCTGGCACGGACAACATCTGCTGCCACCCCAGGGCTCCTGTGTGCTGCTGGGAGAGGGGATCTGCAGCACAGACCTGCCTGAGTGCAGATCCCACATGTCCCCGGCTCCTGGCCCTCTGCTCTGGCTCCCAGGAGGTTTCAAATATAACCTGGTTCATAGCTGCTATTCTGGGGGCTCTCTGTTTTCCCCTGCTTGAGCTCCCCGGGCATGTGCTGCTATTTTTTCCGGTAATGCTCAGCGTTACCCCACACATTTCTTTTTAGAATAGACACTTTTAGCCCTGATTATGCAATTATTACTCCCCAAAATAATTTGCTGTGCGAGCTGTGGGGTTTGTTGTTTTATTTTTTTTCCCCAAATAAAAACAGCAACAGATTTTGCTTCATTTCTTAGCACTGCTAAGTGGTTTTCCCCAGGAGTAGAGTGGGCTTCTCCAGGGAGTGTGTGCTTCCCAACACACATCACTCCTATCAACGTGTCTAGCTCTGATCCCTGCAAAAATCACCAAACAGTCCCAGCTTTCATAGTCTTGGAGAAGCAGAAAAATATTTATAGGAAAGGAGGACAAGACCACATGGAACTGTGGGGACAATTGCAACATTATTCCCAATTTGGGAGGGCTAAAAACAAATCCAAAGCAGAGGAACTCAGTGTCTCAGTGAGGTGTGATGGTGTAAAAGCACCATGGGATGAGTTTTTCTGTCTGAGGCAATGAGAGAAGCTCTAAAATGCTCAGCAGGGCTATCCCAGCATCCTGTCCGTGCTCTGCTTCAGCTCCAGCCCTGCTCCCAGTCCAGCTGTGCCCTCTCCCAGTCCAGCTGTGCCTTCTCCCAGTCCAGCTGTGCCCTCTCCCAGTCCAGCTGGGAGCAGCAGCTTTGTGGTTCCAATGCTGGCGCTGCTGCCAGGCATTGAGGGGGACCCACAGGGACAGAGTTTGCTGCTGGTGGGGGAAAAGAGTCTCCAAACCTCGTGGGGTTTGGTCAGAGCGGCAGAAGCTGAGCCCTTGGGACGCTTTCATTGGAGACGGGTCCTGGTGTTGGGACAGAGTGGATTTGGGAATATTCACCAGCTGGGTGTCCCTGAGGAGCCTGAGCACGACCCAGGGTGGTGGCAGATGGCACATGGGCCCGCAGGGAGGTGTCTCCTGCTTCCAAGCAGGGGCAAAGTGAGGGCAAGGGGTGCCTGTGCATCGATATCCCCCAGGACAGGAGCCAACGAGTGCCATTGACGTCAAAAGTGACCCCGCCAGCGCCGAGTGTCCCGTTACAGGCAGGAGCATTTAGCTCCAGGAAAATGCCTCCCTGCTGGAGCTGTTGCTGCTGCCAAACATGCCAGAGCTCCTGGTAGACTGGAGAGTCCTCAAAGGAAAACAGCACAGAACTCCTTCAGAGGAGGGACAAGATAAAACTTCCAAGCTGGGCGAAGTGAAGCAGCTCCCGATAAAACTCCGGAGGTCAATCTGCCTCCACGCCCTCCCTGGCCCCACAGAGCCATTCAGCTCAGAGGTTCTGAAATTCAGAAGCCCAGAAGGCTCTTTGTCCAGGCCTGGAAAGGATGATGCTATCCCATTTTTGTGGGATTTAAGGACCGAGGCCAGCAGAGGAATCTGCTCCTCGGGGTTTGCCCCAGCACCTGGATGGAGCTGAGCCAACAGGACAGGAGATGGTGCTCAAAGCCTGAGCAATCCAGGCAGCCCTTCACATCCCCGTGCCTGCTGTCTGCACATCCTAAAGCTCCCTGGCAGGCCATGGGAATGCAGCAGTTTTCCTGTGGGGCTGGGATGGGGCTGGGATCCCCAGGGATGCTCCCTGGATGAGCCGGGCGCTCTTCCCGCCGGGACTGGAGGTGAGCAGCCAGGGCTGTGCTCTCCAGCTGGACATTCCTGCTGCTGGGGAAGGGCTCCGAGGTGAAAGAAAGGAAAAAATATATTAGACCATCCAAGGAATAGCTTGTGGATGTCTGGGAGAGCTGCTGGAGGCACCTGAAGCTCCCGTGCACTCTCAGGTGTGACATCCACAGCAAGAAGGAAACCATGTTTGATCTTTCCTTTTTGCACCATTTCTCACCTTCACACCAGAATCCACCTCCAGGCCTGTAAAGAGCTTTTTCTGGGAGAGAGGTGATGTGCTGGGTGCTGCCCACCCCGCCCTGGCTGCCAGCAAATCCAGCCTGGTTAAATATAGGCTCTGAGGGAGGCCTTGGGAGCAGCGCTTCAACCTGAGGTCCTCAAACATGCCTGGAAAAATTCCACTTGGCATCAGGCACTTCACCCTCCGCTGCTGTTCCCTGCTGCTTTTATCCACACAGGACCTCCAAGCTCTGGGCTGTGGAATAGCTGCTATTTTTGGGGGGGAATTCGATATCTTTCCATTCCCTGACCATTCCTGAAGGTGCTGTCCTCTCCTCCAGGCTGGGACACAACCAAACTTCCCAGCTGGATTCCCTGGACTGCAGTGGGACAGGACCAAGGGCTGGCTGGGAAGGTGTTGGGAGGCTGAGGCTGATGGGTACCCAAATATTCCCCGTCTGCTTTGGGATTTTTCTGTCACAGCCTGTGGGGCAGTAACTTTCAAGAGCTCCCACATTTCTGTTTTGAACTGCTGGTTTTGTGAGAAGGAATTCTTGTACCTTCTCTTTCCACCCAACATCCGTGGCTTTTGTTAGAAATTTTGGCTCTCAGAAGAACAAAATGCTTTGAGCATCTGTCCTGTTCTCACACCAAATCACAGCTCAGTCACCCACACAGGTCTGTAGCAGCCAGGGGGTTTGGCTGGGATTTTGGTGTGGAGAACACGGATTTCAAGCGGAGAACATGGATTTCACAGCAGGGCTGATGCAGAGGTGCCGTGGGGAACCTGCCTCAAATCCTGGGGGCATATTCCAGCTGCTTTTTTCCTTGCCCATCCCTGCCAGGCAGCTGGAAGCAGTGAGCTCTGCCCAGTGCAGGTGTGCAGCACAAAACCCCTTAATTTAGAAGTGTAGGATAAGCCTGGCCTAAAGCTCTCCGGACAAACACAGGTTTTTTTGAAGGAGAGGGGAAAGGTGCCTCCTGCAGAGGTGTGGGAGGTGCCTGAGGGTTTCTTCGGTGACATTCCACTCCTCTGATCCCAAATCTGACAGGCTTGCAAAGATTCTGCTGCTTTTTCCTGAGCTGGCTCCCATCTCTAGGCTCGATCCTCACTGCTGTGAGCTCACACTCCTAAAATCATGAGTGAGAGCAGGAGGTGGAGAAGATGCAGCAAACACCAGATGAGTTCCTTCTCAGGTTTATGGCAGGGAGTTTGCGTTGTAAAGCTGTCAGGAGGGTGGAACACGCAGATCTGGGGAGTCAGGCCTTGCTCCACCACGCTGGCCAAGCTCCTGTGCTGTCCTGGTGTCACTGGCAGGGTGGAGACAGGGCCTGGCTGGGCTCTCCATGAGCTGATTTTTATTTGTTTGGATGCCTGATCTCTCCCCAGCTGAAAAAATCCTGCCTGTTCCTCAAAGAGCTTCCTGAACTCATCATTGCAGGGGCAAGAAATCCAGATTTCCCTCATCCCCCAAATAAACACAACCTGAATACGACCTCATTCATGCCTGCAGAGCATCCCTCTCCTCCTGCTTCCATGGAAAATGCTGTCAGGAGAGCATTTGGGTATTTTTAGCTCCTTTTAATTGAAGTGGCAGCTGGAAAGCAGGAGGAGAGCCAGCACCACGCTGCCAGCCAGCTCCTACAGGTGTCCAGCAGCTTCCACACGGACACTTGGGGATCCAGGACAGGTCCCTGAGCACCTGGAACATGTTTGGGGCAGCTCTGAGAAAAACCACAGCAGCCAGGAACTGTAAAACCTCTGTGTCCTCTCAATCACCAACCTGAGCCAAGAATAATTCAGGTTGTCACCCTGCTGTCCCCAGCCCCAGAGCACCGACAGCACTTTTCTCTGCACTGCTGGAGGCCTGACGAGCCTGGAGTCAATATTTGCCCCCCCTTGTGCTTGTTAGTGGGAAGAAAACATCTCACCCAATGGTTTTGTTGTCCAGTCTGTGTAAATGTTTCTATTTTAACAAGGGACAGTGAGCAATGAGAGCTCTGCCCAGTGCAGCTCTGCTGTCCCTCCAAGCCCCAAACCGTGGGGGTGTCCCCTCTTCTCCCCACGGGGGATGCCCGCAGTGGGAAGGGCACCTGGAGGGCTGCAGGCAGCTCTGGGGCTTGTCTGTGTCACCCATGTGAAAATCAGAGAATCCCAGAATATCCTGAGCTGGAAGGGACCCACAGGATCATTGATCCAGCCCCTGCCCTGCACAGACCCCCCAACACCCCCACCCTGGGCATCCCTGGCAGCGCTGCCCAAACGCTCCTGGAGCTCTGGCAGCCTCGGGGCCGTGCCCATTCCCTGGGGAGCCTGGGCAGTGCCCAGCACCCTCTGGGGGAAGAACCTTTCCTGAGATCCAACCTAAACCTCCCTGGCACAGCTCCAGCCCTTCCCTGGGTGCTGTCCCTGTCCCAGGGAGCAGAGATCAGAGCTGCCCTCGGGAGGAGCTGCAGCCCCCGAGGAGTCTCCCCTCAGTCTCCTCTTCTCCAGCTGAACATTCCAAGTGCCCTCAGCAGCTTCTCCGTGTCCCCTCCAGACCCTTCCCATCCTCATGTCCCTCCTTTGGATGCTCTCCAGTAGTTTTAGATTTTAAATTGTGCTCTAGCAAATTTTTCCAGGATTTAGTGCCCACTCCCAAGTTTTTAGGACATCTCCAAAGCTCTGGTGAGGCCGTGTAACCATCCATGGCCACTCCTGGGCAGCCGAGTGTGGCTGTGCTGGGCTCGGTGCTGTTCTCTGCTGTGACATTAAAGGCAGCAGAGCTTTTATTGCTGTTGGGGATGTGAGGAGCATGGAACATCCAGCAGAACTCCTTCTGTCTGCAAAATGAGCAGGCTCAATCTGGAAACAGTTGGGAAGAAAACAAATGGGAATCACTGCAATGGCTTCTTTCTGAATTTACCTCGGAGGGGAAAATGCCCTTTCCCAGTTTTTCATGGTACAAGGAAGCATTCACACCTCTGAAACAGGGTGGTAAACATGGGTAATCCAAGGACTACCAGCCACAATTAATTCCCTTTGCAGTTTCTAATGGCTGGAGAGGACTTCATCTCGCAGGATAAACCCATTCCAAGGCAATTTCCTTTATTATTCCAGCTTGCAAATTGCCTGTTCTTATTGGGCTTCAACACAAGTCTTTTGAAGTTTAACACATCTGCCAGTTTATAAAGTCATTATTTTTAATTAATAGATAAAGTTCCTCCGTTATTCTCCCAATTAACTCCGGCCGAGGAGGAGACAGAGCCAAGAAGTGGCTGTGTGTATTCACTGGGAAATTCTCTCGAAATGCTGTGATTAAAGGTGGAGAAGGGGATCTGGGCTTTATTTGGGCAGCTAAATGGAAAAGCAGAGCGAAATATTCCTTGCAGATGCCAACCTGCCCTGCTCCCATGGACCAAAGAGGTGGAATGTCAGGAAAGCCTGGGAATGGCAATGCCTGTTTTTCTGGGAGGACGGGACAGTTATCCCTGTCCTGCTCCCCACAGGGCTGAGCTTGGTCTGGGTTCAGAGCAGCTTCTCCTCCGAGGTCTGGACACACATGGAAAGGTTTGGGAAGAAGGAGGAGGTGGAGTAAGGATGGAAAGCTGAGGTTCTTGGCTTTTGCTCAGCCTACACCTGTGGTGCAGGTGTCCAGTTCCCCCAGTGTCCTGGCATTCCGGAAAAGCAGTTTGGAAGAGGGATACCCACCACTGTGCCTTTATTCCTGGAGGATTCTGGAGGACTCTCCTGGCTCCTTGAGGACTCTGTGATTAAAGAGCTCCACTTGACCTGGCAGGTTAGCTGTCAGCAGTGGAAAGAATAAATTTAGGACAAATTGATTTTTCCACAGTGATGTGTCTCAATAGTGAGGCAGGAGCTGAAGGGTAACGGTGTCCTTTAGAACAGCCTAAAAAGTACATTATTTATACATCAAAATAATTCCTGGATCTTCCTTTGCCCTGTGTTGTTCATGGCTTAATCTCATCCATCATCATGAAAAGGGTTTTTCCCCAGGAACAGTCCTGGCTTCCAAAGGAGAGGTCACAGTGATGGAGGGATAGGGGAGAAGCTCCCAAAATCCAAGTGGAGAAGGCAGAGTGTTCTCATAGAATTCCATCCATGGGGGAATGGGAGGCAAGAAGGGAAAAAAAAGAAAATAAATGGTGAAGAACTGGCAGGGTTTAAGAATCTGTTAAGGTCGAACATCATTTTAAACATGAAATCCAGCCCAAGCACAGCCAGATCTCAGGAAATCACAACTGAAATATCAACCAAAAATGAGATTTGTTTATTTGGCATCAAATGGGACTTTTCAGGATATTCTTTTCAAGTCATAAAGATGAAGAAATGGTCTGACATTGAAGTGGCCAAAGAAGGAAGTGCTGTGAACAGTTCAAGCCGTGGTTCAGTGACTGGCCAGGCTGGGTTTATGAGCTGAGAGCATTTCCCTGGATGTTCATGGGGTGTTAAATCAATCCACAACTTCAGAGATTTAACCTGAGAAGAAACCATGGTTATCATTTGATTTTCAGTGCAAGGCATGAAGTTTCATGGGACACCTCCAGTTCTGGTCCCTCCTGCTCTGTTTATGCAGCAGTAGAAGTTTTCAGGGCGATGTCTGCAGATCACTGGGACCCAAAGGTTGCTGAGAAAGGCAGTTTCACACATTCTTCACAGCAAACCACATATGTGACATGGAGAAAAAAACCCTTTATCTTCACTGGGAAAGTTTTAGCTGTCCATAAATGAAAACACACTTGAAAAGCTCTTGGAAAGACATCAAAGTTTAGGCTAAAGGCCAAAAAAGGACAGTTTTCTTTGCTGCTATAAAGGGTGAAGGAGCCAAGCCACAGACAAGGACTGTCACTAAACTGTCCCAGAGGACCTCAGGGTGGCAAAGCCAAAAGCTTTGGCCCTAAGTTTTGCCTGGAATGAAACTGGGGATTAGACCTGGGAGAGTTGGGATTGTTCATCCTGGAGAGGAGAAGCTTTGGGGTGACCTCATTGTGGCCTGAAGGAGCTCCAAGAAAGATGGAGAGAGATTATTTACAAGGGATGGAGCGACAGGACAAGGGGGAATGGCTTCAGATGGACAGAGCTGCTTCAGCAGGCTGGAGTTGTTCAGAAGAGGTTCCAGTCTGAGGGGGTTTCATGCATGGGATGTTTAAAGGGAAAACAGATAAACGAGGGGAGAAGTGCAATTCCAAGGCTGCATTCAGATGTTTCAGGCAGTGGCACATTTCAAATGTATAAACAGGCACTGCTTTTACTGCACCAGGATGTCACAGGAGAGGGTCTGAGCAGCTGAGGGATGTGGGGACCTCCTGGTCCAAGACCTGGCTCTACCTTGGCGTTCCACTGGATTTAGGAAGCAAATCAGGAAGATAAATTGCTTGACAAACAACAAAGGTCTGGTTAATCCTAACCCTGCCAGAGCCTCCCCAGCCTCACAGGGAAGAATTTCTTCCATGTATCCAACTTAAATTTCCCCTCTTTCAGTGTGCAGTCACTCCCCTTGTCCTGTCCCTCCAATTCCTGATGAATTGTCCCTCTCCAGCCTCCTTGGAGCCCCTTCAGATACTGGAAGAGGCTGAGGGGGATCCACACAATCTGCTCCAGGCTGAATATCCCCAACTTTTTCAGCCTGTCTCCATAGGAAATGTGCTCCTTATCAACCTCATGGCCCTATTACAGAGCAATTATTCAGAAAATTCAGGGGGAAATGCAGGGGAGAAACTGTAAATGATGTCCCTGCAGAAGAGCAAGAGCGCTGTGAAAGCTTGGAGAGACAAAGGGAACTGCTGAAGTGCTGCAGTGAATTCCCAGCACAGTTTCACTCCATCCACCCTCCTCCAGATGTTTGCCTATAAAAGGTTCATTTAAGCTCCATTTCTTAGCTAAAAGGGTTGATAGCAAAGATCTTTATCCTCTGCCTGGCTACTACTCTGATGAGCCAAATAGACAAGCCCTGCCAGGGAAGAGCCTGTTCTGGGAGCTATATTTGTAGCTGTGAGAACACAAAAAGTTATGCCTTTGGAAAAGAATTCCCTGATTTCTCAGATGTCCTTCTGGACCCTGGCCTGGCAGCTCATTTCCCTATCTCCAGTTTTCATCTCCAGATTCCTCCAGTTGAGCAGCCTGAGGTTCTGAAGGCACTGGGCACTCCGAGTTCTTGCTGCCCTGGAGAAACTCATCCTCTGAGGGTTGTTAATCACTGGGTTTGTTATCCTGCAAATGGGGGCAGGGACGGAGGAGCCTGGATGGATTCTGGGAGCTGGTGCAGAAGCTGGGGAGCCCAGGCTGAGCTCACTCCTTTCCAGAGCACCACAGAGACAAAGCTCTCCCAGTTGTGCAGCTGAAATCCTGCACAGGCCAGAGGAGCAGGAATGGGATACACCCGTGGGACACTGTCCTGTTCCCAGCCACATTTTCAGGACAGATGAACACCCAGCCCTGTTTAAAGAACCAGAGTGACCACACTGGAGCCTCAGCATGTGCTGGGGATGTTCTCAGCCTCCCTATCCTGCTGTTTTGTTATTCCCTCATCCAGCCCTGGCCTCACTTCCCCACCAGCACCCACAGACCTGCACAAGGCTCCTCCTTTCCATCCACTTTATTGTTAAATATCCCCAAATCCCAGACCAGCAGCTCAAGGGACACCTTTTAGGTTTGGATTCTTGCTTGCCCAGGGCAGGTGGAAAGGAAACGTCCCCTCCTGCAGCTCAGATATCTGCTCCTGATCCAGTGTTTTCCCATTTTTCATGGAGTCACTCCCAGCTGTGAGGGAGTGGACAGCTGCTCCTGGCCCCAGAGGTGAGCAGGAGGGATCAGCCAGGGAACATCCATCAGTGGAGAAGGTTCAGGGCACGGAGCTCAGTCCACAGCGTTCGCTCCCTGCAGCTCCCGGCTGCAAGAACAGCCAGGAAGAAGTTGTTCTCCCAGGATGAGCCAGGAGAGGGGATACAGGGGAAAGAGGGTCAGTGGTGGCAAAACAAAACACATCCAATGCTGACAGCCTGCAGGGATGGGCCAGGAAATCCAGCAGCGCAGGAGAGACTGCAGGGAAGCAGCTGGAGGAGAGGGGCTGGAAGGGGGATATCTGGGAAGAGCTGGAAAAGCCCTGCCCGGAGTGTGTCCCTCCTTCTGCACCGAGTGGGATCTTTGGGCTGGAGAAAAGGAGGCTCAGGGGGGACCCTGTGGCTCTGCACAACTCCCTGACAGGAGGGGGCAGCCGGGGGGGCTCGGGCTCTGCTCCCAGGGAACAGGGACAGGAGGAGAGGGAACGGCCTCAGGCTGGGCCAGGGGAGGCTCAGCTTGGACAGCAGCAGGAATTTCTCCATGGAAAGGGTGCTCAGGCCTTGGAACTGCCCAGGGAGGTTTGGAGTGCCCATCCCTGGAGGTGCCCAAGGAAGGGCTGGAGGTGGCACTCAGTGCTCTGGGCTGGGGACAAGGTGGGGATGGGGCACAGCTTGGACTCGATGATCCTGGAGCTCTCTTCCAACCTCAATGATTGTTTGATCCCAGCATCTCTGCAAAGCCAGGGACTTATTCCCAGTCTTTTCAGAGTCACAATTCTCTCCCTTTGCGGGTGACAGCTGCTCTTGCTGGCCAGCAGAGCGTGGCTGGAGGAAGCCATTAATTTGTTTTTCTATTGAAGTTTAAAAAAATCCAAACATTTTCTTGTGACCGTGACCAAGAAAGGAGGCAAGAGCACCAGGCCAATAAACAGTGCTGAGTGTCCCTCAGAGCTCTGTTTATGCTTCATCCCTGAAAAACAGCTTCTCCCCAGTGCAACACTCTGGGATAGAGCTGGGGAAAGGGGGAGAGCTGGGAAAAACAGCCCAGGCAGAGCAGGGGGTCCCTGTCACTTGTCCACACAAGGGGACAGCCACCCTGAGTGAGGTGGGGACAAGTGCCCTGCAAGAGGCATCTCTGCTTCCCTTTCTCATTGATGGAGGGGTTTGTGCACATCCCAGCAGCAATGTGGGAGAGGAAAACCCTCCTGGATTTGCCCCGAGCCATCCTCAGGAGACAGGAATGTGCCACCTGCAGGAGCAGTGACGTTCAGGATGGACGGGCCAACATTTATCAACACTTTCCCCTTCTTCCCACTCGGAGCTTGGCTGCCTCTGCTTTTCCTCACAGTGCCAGAGATGACCACAATGGTGCCAGCTTGGTCTGAGAGCAGAGGGAGTGGCCAGGCCCCCCCCAGAGTGTCACTGTCCATGTCCCCAAGCAGGGAGAGCAGCAGGGACAGACAGGGAGTGCAGGGACGAGGGGCTGTGCCACACACGTGCCACCTGAGCTGGCAGCTCAGTCCTTCTTGCCCTTATTCCATCTCTTGGGATCCAGCCAGACAATGTTGATCCCCTTGGAGGTGAAGGGGTAAATGTTGGCGCCTGCAGCTCTGGTCGAGGCAACCCAAATCCTATAAAACCCACCCCAAAAAGCTGCACTGAGATTCCTCCCCGGGCTGGGTTTGTTGGCAGCTCTTGCCCGGCTTAGGTGGCACAGGTGGGCACGTTCTGGGAATCAGGGGCTCTCCTGGCTGGAGAGTTCCTGTTCCATGGCCTGGCTGCAGAGTGGACACGGGGGAAATAATTTCCCTGAAGTGGAGCATTTCTGAGCAGTGCCATTCCCAACGATTGTGTTTCTAATCCCTGAGGGGATTTTACAGAGACATTTGGGAAGGACGAGGCTGGATCCATTTTGGAAGAGCTGTTATGGGTTTGCCAGAGAGGAAAAATCCCAGTCCTAACCAGCACATTTCTGCAACTGCTCTGCATTTCCATACGAGGAACTGGGCCACAACCTGCTGGAATTGTCCTCAAATCCGTGATTCTTCCCCCAAACTGTAATGTCCTCTTTATGAAACCTCCTAATTCCTGACCTAACCCCCCCCCAAAACAATCTTGGCCTTGCTCCTTCTTGCTTTCAAGGCTGTGTTTCAGTGCTGAGCAAAGCAATGCCTGCTCACAGATTGTGTTTATAGCAGGATTTTGGATCTTCCAGTATGAAAAATGCTGCAACTATGTCAGTTATTCCTTTTCCCATCAGTGCAGAGCAGAGAGTTCAGTCCCCTTTAGGAAACTCTTCTCCATAATTAGGAAAGTGTCACGGAAATTGTTTATCCTGATCAGAGAGGCTGGCACCGTGAAGGCTGTGAGCTCTGCAAGCTCCCCCAAAACAAACTGAGCTTTTCTGAGACCCCTGGTGGGGTTTAGCAGAGAGCAGGAGACTGAGGGGATGGTGTGTGGCACTCCTGGGGCAGATGGAACTGTTGTTATGCCACTGGCCCGGCAAGGATGGTGCCTTGCCAGTGAAAGTCCTGCTTTGGGGCCATTTCCAGTGGTTTTTGCAGTGAATTTTCCTGAGGGAGCTGGTTCTCCTCCATATGGGGACAGAGGTGAATTGAGCCCAAGCCTTGAAGGGAGAATTCAGCTTCATTTTGGTTAATTGGGGAAGACCAGTGAAGCAGAATTGGAATTTTGACCTTAAAGCCCATCTAGTGCCACACCTGCCATGGGCAGGGACACCTTCCACTGTCCCGGGCTGCTCCAAGCCCCGTCCAGCCTGGCCTTGGACACTGCCAGGGATCCAGGGGCAGCCACAGCTTCTCTGGGCACCCTGTGCCAGGGCCTCCCCTACCCTCACAGGGAAGGATTTTTTCCTTCTTGAAGACTTCAGAGTCCTCCTCCTTCTCCTGCAGAGCCCAGGTCACCCTCACAGACACCAGAGTGGTGGCAGGAGGTGGCTGTGGGAAGATGGAAATATCCCAAACACATCAAGCTTCCTTTTTCCTCTTTTTTCCCTGGCATCACAAATGGATCCTGGAAACAAAAGGTGGAAAAACGAGCAGAGCATGAATACAAAAAGCAAACGCGGGGATTCTTGGTTTGTGGTGGGCTGAGCCATGGCCCAGCTGGCGAGGGACACTTGGTGGCACTGCAGAGGTGGTGAGGTGGCAGATGGCATCTCCAGACCAGCTGGTGGGGAAGGAGCAGCATTCCAGTGCCAGTTTGTGTGGAAAGGCTCTGCCCCTCGGGATGCAGCTCAGGGGATGTGTGCCCGTGCCTGAGCCATGCCAGGCTCTCTGCCAAGGGGCTCCATCAGCTGGATCCATGTCCCCCACAGCCCAGCAATGCTCACTGAAACCTCTGTGCCAAATCTGCACTCTTTGGAGAGCCATTCCAAGGATGAATCCCACCTGGGGGGCACAGGAGTGGCTGGTGTGTCAGATGGATCTGATGGGACACGTGTGGCTGATGCAGATGTACTCAAAGATGGTTTTGGCCCTTTTATTCCTCTGCTGTTTGTCAGCCCTCATTAAACCCAGCCCTGCCCTGACAAAGCACTGGCAGCGAGACTGCAGAGCTCAGCTTTGTCCCTGGGACAGCTTAATTTTCCTTTGGGCTGTGGCTGCTGGGGAATAATAAAGCTTCCCTGCTCGGATGTGCTCTCCCAAAGGTCACATCCTTTCCCAACACCCTCTCCAGTAGCCCCGGGCTGTTGTGGGAGGGGAAGGGAGTTTCTGTCCCCACGAAGGGATGTACTGCCAGTCCCTGCTCCCGTTTCAGAGCGTTCCCCCTGCCCTGCCCTGCCAGGCTGATGCAGTTTTGGACTGGCTCCGCTGCTGGAGGAGCCCCAGCCCAGTCTGAGCAGCCAGAGCATCACTGCAGCTTCTTGCTGGACTTGTGTCTCTCAGGGTTTGCTTCTCCCCATCCTGTGCATCCCTGCACTCCCTGGAAGATGCTGCTGTGAGGGCTGGTGGATCCCAGAATCATTAAGCTTGGAAAACACCTCCCAGCCCATCGAGTCCAAGCTGTGCCCCATCCCCACCTTGTCCCCAGCCCAGAGCACTGAGTGCCACCTCCAGCCCTTCCTTGGGCACCCCCAGGGATGGGCACTCCAAACCTCCCTGGGCAGCCCCTGCCAAGGCCTGAGCACCCTTTCCATGAAGAAATTCTTCCTGAAATTCCTTCTTTTCTCTGTTTTTGATAAGCAGCTTCACAGATGTGTTTAACTTTCACCCTGCTCTTCATGTGGCCTTCATTTGTTCTCAGCTCTGCAACGAATCCACCTCCTCTGCAGTGCTACAGTCTGGATGTGCCTTTGCAAAGTTTAATTGTCCGGAGAATAATTAAGCTGAGCTTCTCTTTCCCTGCTGTGGAGGAACAGGTCAGACCAAGGCTTTTCTCTCATATTTCAAACCCCTAAATTCTACATCATACTCGAGACACTCCTCCCAAGGAGCCGCTGTGTTCACAAGAATTGTAAGGCTGTAAAAACGCAATTTGTCAGCTGGGAAACGCTGTTCCAAGCTTTGATGGATTTCTGATAAAATCTGAGACCTGCCTTCCAGAAGATAATCAGGATGGTTACTGGGAAAGCAGGAAGGTTTGGGAATGTTGGGTGTGAGGGAAATGAGGACATCAGAGGTTCTTTCCTGAGCCTGAGTGAGGACCACGAGCTGAGCTGATAATTCTGGAGAGCTGAATTTTTGTAAGGTTTCTTGGAGGGTGGTGGGGCCCTTCTGCTCTAAACCATCATCTCACTGTGGAGCACCCTGCAAAGTTGGTATTTCCATGAATAGTTCATGTTTAGTGTGAGCCAGAAGAAGGAGCAATGCACAGTCAGCTGTGAGTTCATCCCCAGGAAATGGGATCACTTCAGAAAACACATGGAACACGTCACTGCTCATTAATTATGCAGGACTTAATAAATTGCTGGATACAGACTGAGCTCAGTTGCTGCATTTTCCCTGTGCACAACAGAGTGGAACTGAGCCCTGCCAGATTTGGGTTTCTTGTGTTTTAATTCCTCTGGGGGGAGCATGTGGACATTTCTTATCAGAAACTTGGAGTGAGAAATAACCCTCCTTGCTTATCAGTGACTCCTGGAGCCTGATCAAAGGATGTTTGCTGTGCCACGGAGTTCAGTAGTGCCTGACTTGGAAGGAAACTCGTTTCCTGCCATGAGGTCTTCCATGCCTTGTTCTTGGATGGAATCTTTATCCCTGGATCTCCTTGTCTTTCTATCAATCCTCTGTTCAGATGTATCCCTTATCCAGGGGAATGCTGCCAAGGAGATCCATGGAATTTTGTCTCCTCAGTAGATTGAAAATTTTGGGGAAAATGCTGTTTGTGGGAGAAGGAAATAATTTACACATTTTTGGGGTCAGGTTTTGTGAGTGTTTGTGTCCCACGAGGATTTCCCTTCCCCCAAAAGTGCTGAAGTTTTTTATTTTGACAACTTGAAAGAAGCCTCTCAGCCTCATCTTTCAGAATCACCGCTCGGTTTTTCCCTTTTGAAGTATGACCTATATTTCAGAGAAAGAGTGAAAAAGAAGAAACAATGCTCCCCAAACAAAATAAATCTCTTGGTTTGGGTCCAGTTCATCTTCTTTGTCACTGCTGTTTTGCACAACAACAGAGGGGAAAATGCAGTTCTGCTCGGGCTGAGCTAATTAATTTTCCTCTGCTTTCTCTGTTCACCCACCAAGCTGAAAAATTGGCTGTTCCTACAGCTTTATTTGGGAAATGGGCTGGGAAAGCTCCTTTTTCAAACAGCGAGACTGTAGGAAATACCCCAGGGATCTCAGGAGGAATAACACCAGGGGACAGCACTAGGGTTAGGAGCATTCCTCCTGCTCTTTTTTAAAATCCCACTTTTTGCGAAAGAGAAGGAGAATCCCTGGGGATTAGCGAGGGTGATGGCTGCTTTTTAAGGGTGATATAAATGATGCCCGTGCCAGAGGCGGTTCCCGTGGTGCTGGGAATGTCCCCGCGGGGCAGGAGGAGCCGCGGGCCGCGCAGGCCGGGCGGAAGGGAGGGAGCGGGGCCCGAGCGACTGAGGCACTCCATGACAGGGCTTTGGCTCTGTTTCCCCGAGTTATTTTTGCTCCGAACGAAGCCCTGCGCTGGTGGAAATGAGCTCAGGAGCTCAGTGCTTCCTGTGGTCACCTGCCAAGCCAGAGGCGCCCGGCCTGGGGGCCTGCGGGGCCCGCCCGGGCTGTGCCAGCCCCACCGAGCTCCCCTCAGCCGTGCCAGCGTCCCCGGGCTGGCCAGGGGCAGGGGACAGCCCCCGAGTGTCCCTCAAGGGGCCGTGCCAGCCCGGCTGCCCCAGCTCCTGAGCCACAGCCCCGAGTGTCCCTTCCCGGACTTTGTGTCCGGCCCACGGCTCCAGCAGCCTCCCCAAAAACACAGCAGAGCCCGTCTGCATCCTCCCAGGGGATGTTCGCATTCCCAGACCGCTGCCCGAGGGAGCACTTTGCTTTTTCCTGAATTGCTGAGTGTATTCCAGAGCAATTCCACAGAAAGCCTGGGATAAATGAATCTTTTCCTCTGTTGTTCGGGCTCATCCAGGACTTCATTTAACTCTTGGGACCCTGAGCTCATGGGAGGTTTAAGTTGTTTGGAAATGGTGCTGCAGGGGGTGGAGAATGGAGGTGGCTCAGCAAGTCCTGCTTTCCCTGGGGATAACGTGCAGCTGGATACTGCCAGTGGATGTGGAACACTGGGCACAGGCCTGGCACTCCCAGTATAAGAAGGACATGGAGCTGCTGGAGCAATTCCAGAGGAGGCTGTGAAGTTGCTGAGGGGACTGGAGCACCTCCCATATGGAGGGGCTGGGAGAGCTGGGAATGTTCAGCCTGGAGAGGAGAAGGTTGTGTGGAGACCTCACAGCCCCTTCCAGAGTCTGAAGGGGCTACAGGGAAGCTGGAGAGGGGACTTCATCAGGAATTGGAAGGACAGGACAAGGGGGAATGGGTTCATACTGACAGAGCAGGTTTAGATGGGATATTGGGAGGAAATCCTTCCCTGTGAGGCCCTGGCACAGGGTGCCCAGAGAAGCTGTGGCTGCCCCTGGAACCCTGGCAGTGCCCAAGGCCAGGCTGGAGGGGGCTTGGAGCAGCCTGGGACAGTGGGAGGTGTCCCTCCCATGGCAGGGGTGGGATGAGGTGATCCTTAAGGCCTCATCCAAACCAAACCATTCCATGATTCTAAACCAGACCCGCAAAGGGGGAGAACAGGTCCCTCTCACCCACGTGGTGCCCTTCTCTTCCTCCCCACCAGCTCAGTTTCAGCTCCCACCCTTGGGAATGTGTCCTGTGGATCTCTCCAAGATGAACACGGTGTTCCCACTGATCTGGGGATCGCTGCCTCTTTCTGTCCAGGGATGGGAAAACGAGCAGGGAACACTTCAGTATCCTGATCTTTCCCAATGAAGTGCTGGGTGTGGGAGAGCTGCACAACCAGGTCAATGCTTTTTGGGTTACAGCAAAATTCCTCTCTAATTCCCCAGCTCCCAGGAACATGGAAGGCCTGTCCTGGAGCAGTTTCCAGCAGGGACACCATGAACAAGTCAGCCTTAATCTTATTATCTCAACGATGCTCTTTATTAGCCTAAATCAGCCTGGCATCCTTTTGATGTGTGTCCAGGATGGATTGTATCTCTCCCTGTTGGAAAGGCCATGGAGAACTCTGTTCCTGGGCTGTAAATAAGGAGGGGAAAAAAATCTTCTGTGTTGATGAAGTGTTTTAGTGGCAAACTGGCAGCACAAGGGGAACGAGGGAGAAAGAGGAATGATCAGAGGTCAGACCTTCTGGAAACAGGGTGACTTTTGGGGAACAAAGCCCCTGCACCCCGTGAGGAAATCCCAGGCACCAGCACAGGCTGGGATGGCCCTGCTGGAGCAGGAAGGTGGCACCAATGACCCACTGTGATCCCCTCCAACCTGAGCCATCCTAGGACTCTGGGGTGTTCCCAGGAGTCCATACCTTCACACCTGATGATGATAGGAAGCAGTTTTTCTCTTCCTTGTGCCAAAAAGAGCTGAATTAAAGCCCTGTGTAATTCCAGGGTGTGGTGGGTGACAGCACCATGATATCACTGCCTGGCAGTGCCAGCACCCTGCTCTCATGGCACAGCCCGGTGCCTTTCCAGGTGTGGCAGCAGGAGATGGGATCTCACCTGCCTGAACATCCCAGCGTGGCACTGGCTCCTCGCCCAGGGAAGAGAGGAGGAATTTTGGCTTCAGCCCCACACTTCAAACTGATCTCAGCGGGGTGGTTGTGTAAGCACTTTAAATTTTTTTAAAGACATCATCTCATAGGGTTATTTAATCATCCTTTTCACTGTTGGATTTGTTGTCTTCACAAAGCTTGAGGCAAAAAAAGGGATGGACCAGAAATGAGGGTGAACCTGCCCAGTCTCCCTGTTCAGGCCACAGAACTAAAAGTCAGCAGAGAAAGGAAACACAGGAAGGTCAGTCAGATCTCCAGAAGTCTTTCCATGCCATGAGCATGGCTATTAATGGACACTGATAAAGGAAATAATTCACTTTTAATCATCAGGATTGCTCTCTCAAGCACATCCCTTCAAAGCTCCTTTTGCTTGCCCAGTGCTCATCCTTCGGCTGAGGAAGCCCCTTTGTGAGAAGGGCTCAGTTCCCACAGGTTTCCAGCTTCCCAGCCCTAAACAGGGATCTTGAGGTTGCTCAGAGGGTTGGGTCTGCTCAGATTCCTGGATCTGTTTCCATCCAGGAGACTTAGGGGCTGTGGGTGAGGAGAGGAGCCTTGCAGGAATTAAAAACATGCAGGGCAATGCAGGCTGCAGCTGGTAGAAAGTCCAGCTGGCCTAACCAAGGGAGATAAATTCCCAGGAATTTTAGGGTTTATGCGAGAGAATAGTTCCCTGTATTTCTCTAGACCTGTAGGGCTGAGCATCCTCTCCTGTTCCAGTGCTGTGGGTGCTGCCTGCCGGCCTCCGCTCTGAGCTGTGCCTCTAATTGTTGTAATGAACTCACTGTGGGAGAGTTAATTACAACACATCACTGCCTCAGAGCCCACAGAGGGAAAAGGGACCCCTTGGCACAGCCCATACCACAGGATCAAATCCCTTTGCCATCGATTATCAGCTTTCCCAGGGCACTGATTTGCCAGAAATTCCCCTCTGGGCTCCGGGGTGAGGAACCTCCCTGGCCCCAGAGAATTTTTTGTCCCTCAAGTGTGAAATTGCAGCAGAGGGGAAGTGGAGAAGGGACATTAATTCATGGGACAGCTTTGCTGTGGGAAGATAATTTGTAATTCCCTCATGCAAATGCTCCAGGAATATGAATGACCTCCTGCAGGGACTGCTCTCAGAGTTATGTTTTGTTGTTGGAACGAAAATTAGGGATTGAATTTACCCTGGACACAAGGTGGTGGGCAGCAACGGGATTGCCAGGAGCAGGAATTTGTCCCTGCTATGACAAGAATATTCTGAACATGACATTTCTCATCATTAATAAAACCCAATCGTTTTAATTAAAAATATGAAAATTTCTGACAGGTGGAGATGCTCATTTGCAATGCAGATCCCTCCAGTGCTTTTATTTGGGAAGAAAAGGGGAAAAAAATGAGCTGGTTCTTAGGGATTTTTTTTAAACTTCTCATAGAATCATGGAATCATCCAATGGTTTGGGTTGTAAATATTCAAGGCCACGTTGGACAGGCTTGGAACAACCTGATCTAGTGGAAGATGTCCTTGCCCGTGGGAAAAGGTTGGAACAGGAAGAGCTTTAATGTCCTTTCCAACCCAACCCAGTCTGGGGTTCTGTGATTCCAAGAAGGAGAACACAGCCATGGATATTTGTCCTCATAGCTCTTGATGTTTGTTAAAGATAAAGGTTGGAAGGAACGATCTTTTCAAAGCCAACTCAACACCAGCAGGTCTGGGAGAAAGGCAAAAACCTTCAGGGACTTGAAAAATGGTTGAGGAACATTAAATTGTGGATTTTTAGATGTGAGTAGAATGAATAGATATCATAGATTGTAATAAATATGATATAATAATATATTATATGTATGTCTAGTATCTATCTGTACTACCTGTCATATATCTACATATAATAATATATTACATGTACTATCTCTTTGTATGGCCTGAGTTATTTAAGGTCTTAGATAATACATGAATTATTTGATATTTTATATATAGCACGTGGCATTAAAAAAAACCAAACCCCTCAGCATCTGCCAAGAGAGCCCAAAAATTGTCTCTGGAAATAGCCCAGATCTTTTCCAGTGCGTCTATAAAGAGCACCTGCGTTCAGTGGTCAGCAAATGTTGCCCGATTGATGGCAACTGTTGTCAACATCAACAAAAATAGATGGAATAATGAAAGATTTCTGCTGACATTCTCAGATACAACGTGTGCAGCCTCCACCTGGCCACAAGTCCAGGAGAGATTCTGTTGGCTACAAGCTGAACAGATTTTTTAGGGAAAAAATTATCTGGGGGGAAGCTGCCAAAACTCCCATTATTCTCTTGGTGAGTTCATTATTGTGTTGCTGGTATGGTTCATGTTGCTTTTTAAAATGTTATCTTGTTCATATTATATTTAATAATATCATGTTTTGTTCTAAAAGATAAAAATAGATTTCAAAAAGCATCAGGGGCCAATACCTCTTCTTCCACTGTAAATGTTCCCAAGCCTTAAAGAAATCCCAAGAGTCCCATCAGAAATCTATGACACAGAAAAGGGCTGATTCCTGGTGCATGTGAGCTGAGCTCAAAGCCCTGTGGAAGGATGAGCCTCTTCCCTAAATAACTGATCCAAGTGTTGCTGGAAGGGAAAGGAGACAGGGAATAAATCCTGGTTTTTCCAACAGTTTTATTCAGTTAGCCTTTCCCCCATGGTATTATTGCCAGAAGTGCCTGGTTTGAGCTGGGTGAAATATTCCAAGATGCCAGGATTTCCCTCTTTATTCACCATAGGAATTTGATTCCAGTTGACAAGTTGGGAATCATTAGGATAAACAATCTCATTAGGGAAACCAACCCATCCTGGTCCCTGATAATTGTGGTGTAAGTTCTTGGCGTCCTGAAAAATAAATTAATTAAATAAATAAAGGTGTGGGGGGGAGGAAAGTAATTAAAATAATTGGCTTCCTAATTTGCTTGATCAGAAGCAGCAGCATGGTTTTGATTCCCTAGGACAACGTGTCCTGCTTTGGAAAAGGAGGAAACATTCCTTGTCCTGCTCCAGTGGGAGCTCCAGAGCAGCAGAACAGGCTCAGTTTGACTCCCATCCCGCCCTAAAAGTGCTGGTATTTGCCCAGAACAAATTCCAAGGCTGGAGGAACCGATGGATAAAGTCGACAGCCATGGAGAAGGCTCATGGAAAAGCCTCTTGGCCCCATGGGTTTGAAAGGGAACTAGAGGAGGTGCTTTTCCCGTGGATTTTTGGCAGCAGGAGTTGCTGGTCCCTCAGGGTGGGATTGGCTCTGCAAGGATTGGGTGCTCCCAGATCAATATTATGAGGTTGGAATGTTGGGTTTTTTTTCTCCAGCCAGGAACTGTTTTCTACAGTTCAGAAACTCTCAGCAATCAGGAAAATTAAAGGAAAGGAGGAAAATTAAGCATAAAAACCTCCAGAACTTTGAGAGCTACAAGACACAAACAACTGGTGCTGTTTTCATGGAATCACAGAATTATTCAGGTTGGAAAAGACCTCCAGGATTATCAAATCCAAGCTGTGCCCGATGCCCACCTTGTCCCCAGCCCAGAGCACTGAGTGCCACCTCCAGGTGACACCTCCGGGGACTGGGATCCAAACCTCCCTGGGCAGCCCCTTCCTTCTGCAAATCCAGCAGGTCTGGCTGCTCTCCTGGAATGCCAGCTCCCCCCAGATCCCTCTGGATGGCGGCAGAAGTCAGTGCCTGTTTGCAGGGGCTGTCCCTGGGCATTTATTCCAGCTTTAGGGTCCCCACTGGAAGCCCATGGTGTGTGAAGAGGGAAGAAAATCTCCCCATGTGCTGCCACACGGATCTGCTCCAATTAATTTCCAGGGATGAGCCCCTGAATGCTGCACACTCAGCTCCCCACCCGTGACCAAGCTGCTTTTACATCAGGAGCCTCAAATCCCCACTTCCCAACTCTCCTTTTCCAGAGGTTTTTTTGCCCAGGCTGGGTAAGCCTTGCTGCAGGGGAGGACACACACAATAAACAGCTTTTCGAGGCTGATTTAATGCCTCACCAGCTCCCCAGTTATTAATCTACCCACAGAGGAGGTTTATTGCTGTGTCTACCACAAACTGATAAAGATTATCACGGAATTAATTCCCGACAAGTGTGCTGTTAGGCTCGGAGCCAAATGCTCCGAGTTATCAGTGTGAATAAATACTTGAGCATAATTTCTCAATGAGCTTGTCTTAAATGGACTTCTAAGGCCAAACCTCTGCAAATAAATGCCGGGGAAAGTGAAAAGAACAAACGTCACCAGGTTCTTGCATCACATCCAACAGATCTGACGTGTTTGGTGCAGGGCTCAGGGTGTCTGTGATCCAGAAATACCGCCCAGCTTTCCTGGAATGTGGCAGAGCTTCTCCTCTGCCCTCATCATCATCTTCATCCTCCTTGAAGAAGGAGCGTGCAGGGAACGTTCATCCTTCTCGGTTCTCGACCTTCTGTCTTCCCTCTTTCTGTTTTGCACTTCCCAGCAGAGCCCTGAGACTTTCATTGTCAGTGAAATTCTCCTGCACTTTCATTTTCAGTGAAATTCCCTCCTTTCCTGCTGATTCTTCCCAAAGAGTCACCAGCTCAGAGAGACACTGAAGCCACAGAGGCTGGTGATGAGCACAGAGTTCAAAAGCAGCCAGAAACGTCTGGGCATTGGCCAGAATCGTTTTCTGTTTGTGCAAGTGACAGAAGAGTTTCCATCATCTGTTGAAAAATGATCCTAAAAATAACTTTCCCTCGAGTGCTGCACAGCCAGAGACCTGTGCAGAGGACACGGGTGCTGGCAGCCTGGGGACCTTCACCTGGGAGAGGAAGGGGAAGGGATTCAAAAACAGGGAAAGGTCGGGACCTTTCAAATACTTCTTGGAATACTTCCAATCCTTCTTCTTTCCAGCTCATCTCTTGCCTGGGTTGCATCTCACAGTGTCAGGACCATATTCTCGCTGTCCTTATGGAATAATCCTGCATTTCCTTTACTCTGGGATCTGCACAAGTTTATCCAACCCTCTTCCTTCCAGGAAGAGTCACGCTGCTGCTGCTGCTACAGGGAAGGTGTCCCAGGAGGCTGCAGTGAGACTGGAAGAAAACCTCTGGGAGCATTTTGGAGACTTGGCAGCACTTCCAGCTCCTGTCTTAGCTAAAGGCTCCTTTATTCAAGGTGCTGGAGCACCAGAGTGGTGCTGTCCTGCCTGGGCGATCCCCAAAACCCATCTGTAGGTTCCTGGAGTGGCCACAGTAGGGTGGAGGTGTTGGGAGAGACAAATGTCCCCAGGCTAATGGTTTTTTGCAGCAGGGCTTCACAAACACTCTCACAAGTCAGCCCGTGATTTATGAGGAGATGGGAACTGGGCCAAGCTGGGCCCAGTCCCACTGTGGAACTGGTTTCTGTATCTTAAACAAACCAGTCAAAGAAAAGCAACGTCTCCTCTTTGTGTTGGAAGATATCCCAGTGCAAGGTCTGTTTGCCTGGCTGTGGAGAAACGGTGGCTGAGGAGGAATTTGGGAAGGGGCGTGGCAAAAAAATCAATGTTTTGGGGCAGGAGGGAGCCAGCTGACACCTCCATCTGCCCAGAAGGGCAGGCCATGGTGACATGGGCCACTGTCCTGCTTCAGGGCTGGGGGGAAGCTGTGCCTGTCCCCAGACAGGACATGAAGGAATGGTGGAGACACTCAGACGTATAAAATGTGGGATGTGGTTCAAACCCTGGCACTGGCAGGAGAGAGGAGCTCAGATTTGGCCAGTCCTGGTGATCTGAGCATTTGGAGAAGGCAGATGTGGATCTACCTGTGCTTTGAGGGGAGGAATTGTTTGTGGAGCCCACCAAGGCTCCCAGTGCAGCTTCCTCAGGGTTTAAAAGAAGCCGTGACATGACCACAGCCTGCCAATAACTGCAGGAGCAAAATGACACAGTTCAGTAGAAAAAGGCCGAAAAATATCCTGCTGGCATTCCCAAGGTAAGCAGAGCAAGGAAAATGTAAAACTGGGCAAGCAGAGGGCTCTTCCCTGTGGGAATCCTGTGTGTCACATCAGGCACTTCACAGTGTGCTCTCACCAGGAGTTTCTCACCAAGATTATCTCTTTCTTTCACCCACAAAATTGTATTTTAAATGAATTTTTAATGCTTTTGAAAGTCCCCGACTGCCACAGAGGGTGAGGAGCATCCACACCTTGCTCCTCCTGCCGCTGCCTGGAATGACCTCGGCAGCCCTGGCAGCACCTCCCGCCCCAGGAGGAGCAGTGTTGCTCAGGGAACTTTTATGGCCTGTTCCAGGCAGCAATAAAATGTTTTACACCTGGATTTGGGATGCCCGACTGCTGGAAAATGCTTCGGAAAGGCGCTGGTGAAACCCTTTAATTATGGTTATTTTGGGGCATCGCTACAACAAACCTCAGCTGCATCAAAATAAATAAAGCAACAAATATTGGTGATGCCATTACTGCCTTGAACGGGACACTCTCAAAGGTTTGCTGAGGGCACTGAGCGTTTCCAGAGGCTGAAGGTGGCAAATTGGCTGCACAGTTTTTCCAAGAGAGGAAACCCGTGGGGCGAGGCAGGGTTGGACTCAGGCGCAGCTCAGGCGGGGTTTTCAGGCTCTGGCTGCGGCTCCTGCGAGCCAGGCTTTGTCCCCATCCTCTCGCTCTGATTCCCGGGCTGTCCCCGGGAGGGACAGGGTGTAAATCACTAATTAACGCCTCCATCCGAGCCCATTTGTGCTGCTCGGACATCTCCGGCACGGGCTCCCCGGAGAGGGATTCCCTAATCTGTTCCTAATCACCGAGGCTCCAAAACCACTTAAAAGGCTGTGCCTGCCGCTTGTCCCCCTGCAAACATCAATCCCATTCCCTCCGGTGCCACGGCCTGGAATTCTGCAGCGCGGGGGAGGCTTTGGAGCACCCGTCCAGCATTGCTGACATCCAGCTGGTTTTACTGGCAGGGGTGATGATGTTTTAGGAATTCCCTGTGCTGTTTGGAGGGGATTTCAGGAGCAAACAGGGCACCAAGGGCAGCAGTTTTGAGTATTAAGTCAGGTTTAATGCTGCAAACACACGCCGGATATGAGTTAAAAGGTTTGGGAGGCCAGAAGTGGGACGGGTGTGTTCAGCATCAATAAGAAATAGAGATTAGGTGAAGTAAGAAACTCAATAAAGAAATTTTTAAACCAACAAACTGATCCCCAAATAAACCCACTCCCCTCCCTGGTCAAACCTGAGGTGTTACAGCAGCCTTTAGACATTTAAAACTTTAATATTAATATAAAAATTTACCTTAAGCACTTATTGAAGCTGAGGCAGCAGCAAATCTCATTCTGGCTTAAACTCAACTTGGTGACATTCCCATGGCAGGGGACACGTCCCAGTGAGAGTGATCTGGGAGAAAAATCACATTTTTAATTCCTCTCGGCTTTGCTTCTGGTTGCCAACCTGCTGGAAAATGGCATCACCAGTAATCAGAGCACAGTCCCAGTCTGTCAAACCAGTTTGCCAGCCTGTTACTGGGAGGACTTTTCTATCTGTACATTTATCTGTTTTTTCACCCTGAAATTTTTGGACAGCAACAAATAAATTTGTTTTGGACCAAGAAACAAACAAACAAATAAATAAATAGGCTCTAATTTGATGCCTGCAATCAGCTGTGAGCATAAATTTTCCCCAGCAGCATTTAAATTTCCATCCAGCCAGTATCTTCCTGAGTAATTGAGAACCAAAATCTCATCCCCAACAGGGTTTTGAGGGAGGCAGCCTGGCTGATTGCTTTAATTAGTGGCAATCGTGCAGGATTGTATTTGAAATATAAAACAGCCAAGATGGGAGACTCATCTTGAGCCGGGGGCATCTTTGGTGATTCCAGATGTGGAAGTTTCTTTGGCTCACAGGTGAAATGGGGTTTTGGCTCAGTCCTGGGCACCAAATCCAACCCTTTTTCCAGGGGACATCCAGTGCTGGAAGGGACCTGAGCAGGGCTGTGCATCCTCGCTCCTCCTGAGCCCCCTCACAGAGAGGGGCTGGAGAGCTTGAGCATCACCAGGAGCGTCCCAAACCAGGCCTAAAACTCCTTCCCTGTCCTGAGAACCAAAGCAAATCTTTTCAAAGTTAGTTATTCTTCCCAAGAGATTAATTTTCAGCCAAAAAAAGAGATTTTAAAGCTGTTTGTGTTGCCAATGTGAAGAGCTCAGTTTGTGTGGATGTTGTGGTGACACCTTAACAGGCTGCTGCTCATCTCTGGGATCTGTGGGACTCGGAACACTCTGCCCTTCACATCCCAATTTAGGGGAATTAGTCCTTAATTTGCCCCCATAAATGATGTTTTTTCCTTTCGAGTTGCATAATTTTGGATGTGATCCTCCTCAAGATGCAGGGACCTTGTTCAGCATCTTCCTAGGAGGAGGAAGGAGCCCTGGATGAGTTTGGAAAACCAAACTGGCTGTTCCCAGCAGTGATGTGGGGACAGAGCACAGCAACAGCTCTTCCTGCTCTGTCCCATCCCAGTGGGAACAGCCAGCCCACCTCCTCCAAATCCCTGCTGAGTTCTGCTCATTCCCTTTCTCCCATTTTTGGGGAAGAAACGGCCCAATCCTGACCATCCCTCAATTTGGGCAGCTGAAATCCAGCCCTGCCTGTGCTGGGAGTTTGATTTTTGCAGTGAGGGTGTGGTGGTGTTGAAACATTTTCTATTCCTTCATCAGTGTTCCATTTATTTAAAAAATAAATAAAAATCCCCGTGAGCCACAGGGGATTGTTTGATCAGCAGAGAGCTGATTAGCAAAGGAAAATGGGTGGCTGAGCCCAGTGCAAAATTCTTGGAAATAATTCAGGGATTGCACTGGAAGGAAAAGATCCCAGGGCAGATGTGACCAGAGGGGGATGGAATTCAGACTCTGCTCAGTTCTCTCAATAAATGAGGAGTCTCTGGGTGGGTACGACAGAAAACAGAGAGGAGCCGTAAATAAAGGCACCGAGCCACCTTTCCCACTGGAAGCTGGTTTCCCTTGGAAGCATTTTATGGGATAAACTGGGAGATAACAGCACTGTGTGTGTGTCAGAGAATAACTGACCCTCACTCCTGTGACAGCCCTGAATGCTTTCATCTCCCAGTTGTTTATAGCCCAGGATAACAAAATCCCAAAGGATCCAGGGCCACCTTTTCAAGCACAAGTGCTGCAGGGAAGGAATCCAGCCCCAGATCTCCGGTGCATCCACGGACAGCTGCTCCTGTTTTACAAGGAAATTGTGCCTGCAGGTAAAACCTTGGCACCTCTGGGGAGTTTGTTTGGCTTCAGAGAGTCCTGGAGCAGCCCAGGGATGCACATGGAGAAGCTCTGGCATTGAATTCACCCTCAGCAGACACGGGTGATAACATCAGGAGGCTCTGCTGCTGTTAGGGAGCACTGGAATTTCAGAAAATCGTTGCCAAAGTGGCTTTTGTGCCTGTTCATCATCATCATCCCTTCCACAGAGGGGTCTGAGCACGGGCAGAGATGAGCCTGGGACAGAAGGACGGGATTGGGATGGTTTGGCAGAGCTCTGCAGGAGGATTTTGCACAGAAGCTGCACATTCTCCACTGAGTTTGGCACGTTCAGCCCTCTCCAACACCTCTGGCATTTTGCAGAGCAGAGAAACAGATGCCAAACTCATGGATGGCTCCTTTGGATGCTCAGGGAGAGCCAAGGGAAAGCAACCAGCCACAAAATTCCTTCATGAGGATCTTTTTTCTAGGCTGGGAGTGGAAACTGGGAGAAGCTTTGTGGGATAGGGCTGCCGGAACAAGCTGCATCCATCACCAGCTCCATTTTTCCCCCTGGAAGAAGGGGCAGCTGTCAATTTATTTCTTTGTCTCTGCTCCATGAACAGGATCAGGGAAAAAGCCTGGAAACAGTGGGACAAAGTGCCCCTGCACGTGGTGATGGACACAGAGATGGAGGATTGATGCTTGAAGCAGTGGAGGATTCGAAACATGTTTTCATCTCCTGCATCCTGCCTTTCGTGCCTGCAGCAGTGGGAAAAATGTTGTCTTTACACTTCTGACTGGAAAAACAATTAGGAATGTTAATTGCACTGCCCAGGAGGTGGAACAGGGGCTGGCCAGGAAGGAATTTTTCTTTGCTTGTAAACAGGAAGACTCAACCTTTCCCGCCATTCTCCGGGAAGGTGCTGGGAGGATTTCAAGGAGCTGGAAAATGGGATTTCAGTGGGAAAAGCAGCGCAAGGAAGAAATGAAAATAGGGAACAACAAAGCCAAGGCACCATCCAGGAGCAATCTCTGCTCCCCTCCTGCTGAGGGGAAAAGAAGGGTGGAGGCACCTCAGCTGCTCTTTGGAAGTTCCCCGGGATTTTCCCAGCACCCAGGAGCACCCAGCATTCCCCTCTCTCCCCTAAATTAGAGTTTTCGTGGGCAGAAGTCCGAGTTATTCACAGAATTCTGTGTCCTGCTCATCTCCACCGTTATGGACTGATGGGGATCCCATGGAAAGGGATTTTTGGGGAGGAAACCCTTCTTTGCTCAGGTTAAAACTCTGAAACCTAGTGTTTCTCCTCAGATTTTGACATGGTTGTTAAACCTCGAGGATTTCTTTCAGAAACACGGCTTTTATGGTGAAAAATGAGACAGATTTTCCTGATTTCAGGTCACCTTCATCCCTCTGCCGAGTGCAGCACGATGCAGGGCACCGGGAATGTGAACTCTGCCCCTGCAGGTTCTGCAAGCACCTGAGTTGGGGCTATTGAATTAATTTAAATTTTTTTTCCTGCAGAGTTTATGTAACCTGGCCCACGATTTTCCCTGCCAGCAATTCCCAGTGGAAATACAGGTATCAAATACGAGCTCTGCTTATCTCTGGATGATTTGTGTGCAAAAAAAGGGTGCAGCTGAAAGTTTTGAGCCTCCTTTTGTGTTGCTTTTCAGGTCACTTATCCTCGGCTCTTCCCAGGACGCAGGGAACTAGGGCAGGGCAATTGGATAACACCAAGCAAGTCATTTCCCCTCACTTTGCTTCAGTATTCCCACCAGGAAAAGGGGAAAGAGGAATATTAACTTCTCCTTGAGGGGATAATGAGCTGGCTGCAGGCTCCTGAGCTGGATAGCTCATGTGTTATTATTTAATATTGGATAAACAAAGTCATTTCCCGAGGGGCTTTGGGATAACATCGCCTTTAGCGAGTGTTAATTGACTTTTCTGTGAGGCACCCAATTTGTGCCTGCATCCCTTCGTTAAAACTGCAACAACACGGCCTAAACCTTCAGCAAATATTTTTTAAAAATCCAGTTTCCGTTCTGTCCTGCTTGCCAAGAGTGGTGTTTTGTCCCTTTTTGCAGTGATTCAGAGTGTCCATTCCCCGCTCTCCCTCCTGGCAGTGCCAGGGGCAGAGCGGTGACGTCCGGGATGTTCTGGAAGCAGCTCTGCCCCCCGGCCCTGCCAAACAGGAATTGCTCCCGAGGTGTCCCAGGGACCTGAATCCCATCCAGTGCCGAGGCAGGGCAGGAGCAGAGGATGCTGTGCCACAACAGAGGTTTGGAAATGGAATCACAGCCAGGGGCAGATCCCAAAGGATCAGGGTGCCATCTCCCTCCCCTAATTCCCAGAGCCACCGGGAATTGTTGGCGGGGAAAACTGTGGGGCAGGTTACATAAACTCTGCAGGAAAAAATTAAAAATTATTCAATAGACCCAACTCAGGTGCTTGCAGAGCCTGCAGAGGCAAGAGTTCACATTCCCAATGTCCTGCACTGTGCTGCACTCGGCACAGGGATGAAGGTGGAGACCTGAAATCAGGAAAATCTGTCTCATTTTGGCTCTGTCACATCACCCACTTCGGGTCATGGCCGTACTGGATGAAAACAGATGGATGAAGACAGATTTCCTGTAGGGATATTCGGCTGTTTCGATGTTCCCCCTCCTGCTTGGAGCAGCCCCAAGCTTTTGGAGGTTGTTCAGGAGCACCAACCATAGGGATAATATCCAACCTCAGGAGAAGCCCTTGGAAAGGGGCTGTTTATTCAGGGACATGCCCTCATTTGGAACTTTTGGGCAAGTTCAGATGGCTCCAAGTCCTGGGATTCCAACCAGCACTTCCTGAAAAGGGACCAGAGGTGTCCTGGCACCAAGGGGAGCTGCCTGGAAAGGAACATCCCAGTGGAGAAACTGAGACTCTTTGTGTGCTCCTGGCACAGCCCCTGGCACAGACCTTGCACTTTTCACGGGGCTTTTGCTTCCCTTCCTGGCCTTCTGAGTTTTCTTTCCTTGGGAAACTCTGGGAAGAGCCCGGTGCCAGCGGTGCTTCTGCCAGATTTAAGTAGCGTTGCTCCCCACAATTGCTGTGGGGAAAAATGCAAATTCCCAGCCTGCAGAATTCCTTGGCACAGGCTGTGCCCCGTGCTGAGACCCCCTCCAGCCCTGGATAACCGGGAGCAGCTGCCCTGGGCTTGCCCAAAATTTCTGTTCTTGGCTTATATTCCTTCTTATTGAGGCACACCAAATCAGAATCCCGGGATCACTGAGGTTGGAAAAGATCTCCAAGGTCATCAAATCCAGGCTGTGCCCATTTCCCACTTCCCCAGGAAGGAGCACCACAGAACTCCTGTTCTTTTGTGCCTTCTCGTGGCTGAGCTCATTCCAGAGGTCAAGTGGGGCGCAGGAACAGTGGACACCTTCCCTGGGATGTGGACATCCCTCCAGGAACCAGGAATCCAGGGATATTTATCACCTGTGCCCAGGGAAAGGAGAGGGCTTGTTTTAAAGGAAAATAGGCAGGGACAAGCAATATTTGGGAGACCTCTGCTTCCTTCAAATTCCAGCCAGTGCCGGGGCAATTTTTTTCACTGGAGAAAGAGGTTACCAAGGAGGAAAGCTGCTTTTGAAGGCCTCTACCCCACAAACATCCCAAAAACTGCAGGGAGGTGAAGCGGGGGAAATGCATCCTGAGAATTTGTTTATGTAGTACCTTGGAGTGACACAAACTTCTCCCTGGAGCCCAATGTTCCCGGAGTTGTTATCCTGCTGCCTGGCTATCAAATAATCAGGAGAGGCAAAGAGGAGAATTTTGGCTCCTGGCATGACCCAGTTTAGCATCCCACTGCTTGGGAGAAGGAGAGGCCTGATCCCTTTGGAGAGAGGGAAAGAAGGGCTCGCAGAAATTCTCCCAGTAATGCAGAGGATTTCCCAGTTTGGATTTGTGGGGTTTTTTTCCCCACCCACACAAATTGGCAGTGGCTGATGGAAGGACAGTCCATGTGGGAAGCTTCAGGGCAAGGACTGGAAACTTGAGGGAGTACGTTGGTGAGCCGGAGGGAGAATTATCCAGGAAAAGGACGAGAAGGAATTGTAGGAAAGAAGGGAAAGAGCAAAACCAGGATCAGACGAACGACGTGCTCAATGGAAGAGCAAGAGCCAAGGAAGAACAGCCTGGAGAAACAGAGGGAGAAACGAGGCACCTCACCCCAAATCCCCTTGAACGCTGCCACGGCCAGCCTGGATTTGGGAATCCAAAAGCTGCGAATGCAGCAGATTTGAGGGAGTTGGCTGAAGAGCAGCCCAGGGATCCATCCCATTCCCAGGGAATGTGGGCTGCTCTCCAGCCCTGCGGGGTGAAGGGCACTGCACTCGCCCCAGGAAGACGCCAGGCAAGCCACCAAGAGCACGAAAGGAAACAAAACAAAGTCATCGGGATTCGTTCGGGACTTCAAAGCTCCGTGCCACGCCCGGGCCGGTTGTTGCTGTTCAGGCCTGGAGCCAGGGCTGGAATGAAGAGGGAAAAAGCTGCTTTATCTCGTTCTGCTCAAAACCTGTGTCAAATCGAGCACCTGAGAGACAGGGAGAGAGGAGAAAGACTCAGAGCTGTGCCTCCAAATACATCTTAGGGACATCAGACCATGTTAAAAACTGACCTAGGTGACATTTATCTTCTACATCACCTCAACGTCACCATTTAGCCCCCAAACCCATGAAAACTCCAAGTTGCCAGGCTGTTGAGGTATCCCAGAAAACACCACCTCACAGCCTGCCTGGAGCTGAACTTAGGGAAGAATTGTTTGGAGGGGAACAGTTGGAAAGCTGCTCTTGCAGAAGGGGTTTGTTCACAGAGAAATTGGACTTTGGTAACTATTTAAAAAAAAATAGAAGTCTGACTCACATTCACAAATGAGTAAAATTAAACTGCTGACATTATTCCCAGAAGTCTCAAGGGGACTCACAGGGAAAACTGCTATGAAAAGTTTATAAATGGTGGCATCACTTATTAATTTTATTAAAATGTGTGCCCACAGAGCAGCACTCAGGAACTGCTGCCTGCAGGGTTTTCAGGCAACCTGCTCCAGTGGAAGGTGCCTGTGGTGGGGGGCTGGAAGGAGCTCATCTTTAAGGACCCTTCCAACCCAAACCATCCCGGGATTCTGGGATTCCAGGAACCAGCCAGCAGAGGAGACCAGCAGAGGTGAAGCCAGCACTTTTTGCCACGGCCCTGCAGTTTGCCACACGTGGGATGTCAACGCCCAGATGATGAGCAGCGACTTGTTGGGATGCTGTGACTTGTCCTTGTGCCTTGGGGCTCCAAAATCATCACTCTGGGCTGTGGGAGCAGTGGAAGATGTGGCTGCTCCCAGCTCCGTGTCCACCTTTGTGTGGTTTGGGGCTGTGGGGGTGATGGGGCCTCCTCTTGTGCTGTGATTCAGCACCTGCAGCCGGGGTTGTGTCACCCCAAGTGCTGTGGCAGCGTGGGGCTGGCTCTGCCTCCTGCTCTGTGCAGCTTTGGGCATCACAAAATAAATGTATATCGAGTTATTGGTGTCCAAAAAAAGGGCTGTGAAGGTGGTGAAAGCCCGGTCTGGAGTGCAGCCTCCTCTGACCGCCCCAGCCCAGCTCATCCCCCAGAGCAGTGGGATGTGGAGTTGGGGTCCAGGCTCTGCCTCTCAACCCTGCCAGTCTGAGGTGCAGCTCCTCCAGGGGAGGTGGCAACCCCTGAAATCAGCCCTGAACTGAGCCCAGCTCGTGTTTGGATGGCTCATGACTCAGAGGTGTGAGTAAATGTGAGAACACTCTGCAGCACAGCTGCTCTGATGGGAACACTCCCTCTTTCACACGCTTTGGAGGTGATTTTTTTTTAAAAAAAATAAAATCTAAAGGAGCAGAATATGAGCAACAGCCAAGGAATTTATTTGCCCGTGTGCTTCCTACCTCTCTCTCACACCTCTCTTCTCCTGCAGCTTTGCCCGTGGTGCAGACCTGGGTGGAGTGGAGGGAATCAAGGTAATTTTCTTCATGGGAATCTGTGTTTTTTCACATGGGGTGGCTGCACTTGCACACTTCGCTCACTGAGGGAGGAAGGCAGAGCTCGGGGGGGAGTGGCAAGAAGAAAAAAGGGGGTGAATGTTTCTGAAGCGGCATCTGCTCAGAGGAAAAGGTTGTAGAGATCTTGGCTCAATATTCCTGGGACAAGGACATGTGTCTGTAAAAGGAACTGGACTTTAGAGGGAAATTATTATGGGATCAAGGGAGAACACAGTAAAACAGGAGTGGGGTGGGTGCAAGAGGTGATGGAGAAAGCTTGGGAAAGGATGTCCATGGAAAAACACTGCCTGTGGCACCTCAGGTGCCTCACCCAGGTTAAAAACCAGTTCCAAAAGGGAGTTTGGGTTCCTGGTGTCCCCCAGGAGAGGCTGGGTGTGTCTGGTGCCTGGGCTGGCATTGGATTCATATTTATGCAAATCCCCCCAGCAGTGGCATCTCTTCACCATCTGCCAGGGTGAAATTCTTGTATTCTGAAGGCCTCACATGTGAAACATCAAAAGCAAGAGCAAGGACTCTCCAAGCTAAATCCAGGCTGGCAGAAACCAGTCCCTGTGTGAGCACAGAGAAAAGGCTGTGCACTGGTATCTGGGTGGAGCTGGGTTTGGGGATTAGCTGAGATCAGCTCCAGCGAGTGACTCCAGGGCAGCAGGAGCTGATTCTGTGACTGGGGCCTGTGAGAACCAGCTGGGAGTGACTGAGGCAGGCGGGATCCCTTTGGAAACCATCACACCTCACTTCCCTGCAGTGCCGTGCCAAAGGCTGAAAGCAAAACTGTCCAGCTGAGGTGACATCCTCAGCTTTCATCAACCAGACCAACTGCTCTCATTTTTTACCCAAAATAGAGCATGAGAATGGTCGTGGGAGCACCTGTGATGTTTTTATCCAAGGCTGTGGGAGAGCACAACAGCCTGGAGAAAAGGAGGCTCAGGGGGGACCTTGTGGCTCTGCACAACTCCCTGACAGGAGGGGGCAGCCGGGGGGGTCGGGCTCTGCTCCCAGGGAACAGGGACAGGAGGAGAGGGAACGGCCTCAGGCTGGGCCAGGGGAGGCTCAGCTTGGACAGCAGCAGGAATTTCTCCATGGAAAGGGTGCTCAGGCCTTGGAACTGCCCAGGGAGGTTTGGAGTGCCCATCCCTGGAGGTGCCCAGGGAAGGGCTGGAGGTGGCACTCAGTGCTCTGGGCTGGGGACGAGGTGGGGATGGGGCACAGCTTGGATTTGATGCTCTTGGAGATCTTTTCCAACCTAAATGATTCTGGAATTCTGGGAAGTGCCACTTCTGGGTGTCACTGAGCCTGTGCTGACAGTGGGATGAGACAGAGCAGGCACTGGAAGGTTCTGTAAGACCTGAGAGACACCAGTGAGAAGAAGAAACAAAATACACCAGAGAAACACAATAATTGGGGGTAAATGGAAATAAATGGGAAGGTTCGAGCTGCTGACACATGAAGGGAAATGGAAGTGGCACAAATTAGGCAGTGACTAATGGGACACGGCAAACAGAGGGACGGTCACACACCAACGAGGAAAGGAAAGCAATTAGGAGGGTAGTTAAGAGAAATGGAATGACTAATTGAAGGAAAGTTTCAGCTGAATGTCAGGAAATAATTCCTAAGTGGGAGCAGCTCAGGGCTGTGGAACAAGCTCAAAATGAGATTTCCTGAGCTGCTCAACCCTGAGTCAAACATTCAGAATCCACCACGGACCTGGCAACAGCCCAGGCCTGAGCTGCTTCCATCGGAGCCTCTGCTCTTGTCACAGTTGTTTTAAAAACAAAAATGATGTTCAAGTCCATAAAACACAGCTAAATTTCCACCCAGCCTTCACCACAGGAATCCTTCATTCCTTGAAACTCCTGGTCAGGCACAGACCTTTGGTTCCATAAAACAGCCACGGAAAGATCTCCAACACTGATTGAACTTGTTTGCCTCGAACCCTTCCTTCTCCCGAAGCTCACAAAAAGCCAAACAACCTCAAATCCTGATTTTATCTTTATTGTCTGCCCTGGAAGGTGCAGTCATTTTCTGATTCATTTACTCCTGTGGCCAGTGCCAGCTTGATGCCTGGAGTTGCCTGTCTGGGAAGCTGCTGCCTGTCTAGGATGGGTGCTCTGGTGTTTTCCAGCTCAGATGGAGCTGATTTCCACTTGCCATTCCTTTCTCAATGTCCCCTGTGCCATGGGAATAGGAAAAGAGGTGGAGTCCCAACAAAACTTGTGGAATTCTGAGCTCCAGGGGAAGGGAATCCCAGAACTGGTCATAAACTCCCGGCACAGGGAGTTTGTGTTGATCTGGAGTTTGATATCAAGAGTTAAGCAGCACTTGCAGATCTTTGCTGCCATCCCTGATGAACACAGGGCTGCTCTGCAAATCTGGGCTGGTTCCTGAAGTTTGCCAAGAGTTCCCACTGCCTCAGATCCCACTGGCAGGGAAATTCCCTGCAAATTCAGCCCATCCTTGCTTTCCTTGCTGTGTCCCACATCACAGCCTCTTTGTGACCAAGGAAAACTGGACGTGGCACTCTGGGCTGATGACAAGATGGGGATCAGGCACAGATTGGACTGGATGATCCTGGAGATCTTCTCCAACCTCAGTAATTCTGGGATCCTGAAAGATTTCTTGTATTGTTTTGAGATCCTGGAGCGGGAAGCTTTCCTGAATGAAAATTCCTTCCCAGCCTGCCGAATCCAGCTGCCTGGGGGATGTTTAAATTCCTGTGGTGACTTCAGAGCAGTGCTAAAGGCTGCCTGAGAAGTGTCACGTGCAGAGGTGTCACTGCAGGACTGATTTACACCATCATGTGAATTTCCCAATGCTGGAAATTGGGAACACAACTCGGCAATGAGGAGAGAGGCTCCCTGGGGAAGGAGTGTGAGGCAGGCACAGGGCTTGGACAATTATCCAGGGACAATTCCCACCACGCTCCGGTGAACTCTGCTCTGCTCACCACGAGCCATAACAAGAGGCAATTAATATTACTTAACTTTTGGCTGTTTTTCCCAGATTTGGTGTTGTTGACTCATCTGGGAGCTGCATCATTTCTTCAGAAAGGTGAAAGGTTTCCAATCAGCCAGGACAGAAACAGAAAAAAATCACTGACCCCACGGTGGATGTGGACTTTCCTCTGACCTTCAACTGCAGTTCCTCAAGCTGCTTTTCTGTTCTTATTCTCATTTTTAATGCAGAGTAACTTTCTCGTAGCCTCAGAGTTTAAATTCGTTGCTGATTTCACTGATTTATGGCATAATGTTGTAAGATTTCCCTCTGGTTTTGAACAGGAAAGGCTGAATTTGGGGTGTAAACGAGTCACAGACCTCACAGGTTACAAAAGAGAAGGAGGAAGAGAAAAAGAGACTGTGAGGGTGGGACAATGACATCCCCTTTTCTGTGGCACCAATGCAAGAGCACAGATAAGGAGCTACAAAGGCTTCAGGTGAAAGTAATTTCCGTTAGCAGAAAATAAAGCATGAAAAATAAAAGGGGTTTTTTTGGGTCACTCATTCAAAAATGAGCCTCTGCCTGCGGGAAATCGCCGCTGAGTGGCACACGGTAAATGTCTGCTCAACACCCTGAGGGCTCAAAATGTTCTGGGTGCTGCAGGCCCCGGCTCTGCCCGTGTCCCTGTGCCATGTCACCCTCCAGCAGGGCAGGGTTTGTGCCTGCAGTGGGCGAGGAGGAGCTGAGCCCTCGATAAACACAGGTTGTGGTGGCCTTGAGCTCTGTGTCCCCTCGGAATGTGCGGTGTGTCCCGCCGGGAGAGCCCGGAACGACCCCGCAGCCCTTCCCGAACACCCCTCAGGGCAGAGGTCTGCAGGCAGCAGGATGTCCGTGCAGCGGATCTTCCAACAGCACCTCCTGCCGAAACCAGGGAATTCCTTGGGCTTCCCTTGGGGAAAACCCGGTGCCTCCAGGGGAATCCCCGCCCTGGTGCCACAGGAATGGCGCTTCCAGGCAGGAGCTGTGGTCTGCTCCTCCCTCTCGCCCTAAATTCGGCGGTGCCGAGGCACAATTGCGTCTTTGATCCATCAGGATCAGGAGAGCAGGGCCGTAATTCCTGCAGCAGCTCCCCGGAGGATGAGGAATTCCCTGAGCACAGCCAGGGCTGTGGGGCAGAGCTGGCTTCGTACCCCACCCCCTCAGGATTCAGGGATGCTTTGCTGAGTGCCCACCTCAGCTGGAGCTCGTTATCCACATTTCCCTTTTCCAGCAGGAGCTGCTGAGGGGTGGAACAGCCCAGATTTGCTGCAGGTGTGGGCACAGGTGCTGCCCTGCACTCAGCCAGGTTCTACACAGACCCATTTTCAGCCTCACCTCAGAAATCCTCGCTTGGGAAACTGTGGTTAACCCAAATTCCTTCTTCCCTCCTTTCTCCCCCAGCCACAAGCCCCATACCTTCCTGGTACTGGAGCAGTGCTGGAAGCTCTGTTCCTGGAAAGGCCTCGCTGGAGTCATTGAGGGACTGATTTCCAGCTCTCCCGTGGGCACCAGCACCACAGCAACTGCTGGCTGCACTCCGTGTCCAGCTGCTCTGTTCCCATAATTGTGTGGATCTGTTCGAGAGCCTCATGCCCCTGTCTGCTGGCACTTGCTCCTGGAAAGAAAAATAAACACTGAATTTTCACTCTGCTGGTTTTGCCTTGAATTCTGTGCCCTCAGCGAGATGCCAGCTCTGTTCTTTCACTGTGTGTGCATGAGAAAAGCCTGGAGAGGGGTCCCTGGGAATCTTGTCCAGGAAAGATTTATCACCTAATGCTGAGCTCCAGCAAAGTTTTCCCAGAATTCCTGAATTCCTGCTCCCAGAGCTGCCAAGCTTCACCTTAGGAATGGGGAAGATCAAGAGGAGGATGAGGAGGCTGCAGGAACAGCTTGGGGGTCTGTGACCCTGCCACCCTCCCACTGCTGAGTGGGACAGGGAGGATGAAATCCTCTGGGATTTGCCATCCCATGTGTCACCAACCAAGGACCGGCTTCTTCTGGTGTCAAAGAGGCTCAGTGGGGATTGTAAACCCCAGTTTGGGGTGGTTTCCATCATGACAGAGAAGCCGAAACCTCTTGGTGTGTTGTCTTTAGACTTTCCTTGGAAAAGATCTGGTCAGGAGCAAGGTGGGGACACACTGAGAGCTCCCTGTACAAATCCCTTGGGAATCTCTGGATAAAAGGAAGCCAACTGAGCGCAGGGGGAAGAAAAAATGATCCAGAGCTGCATCCAAGCATGAATTGTATCCTGCTCTGCATATCTGTAGAAAATTGGTGGCCAGCCCTTCTGCTGTGGGAAGCCTGTGGGGTGACAGCAGGATGGGACATCCCCAGGGGCCCTTTGGGGCGCGGGTGACTCCAAGCAGCCCGTCCCTGTCCTGTGTGACCACCCTGCCACCACCCCCTGTCCCTGTGCTTCCTGGAAAGCTGGGAGCTGGCTGTGGGAGCAGGGCAGGGGAAATGACGACCTCATAGCACCCTGCTCCACATCGAACACACTGGTTTGCCCTTTTCCAGAGCCACCTCCGGAGCTCTCGGGGTCACAGCGGTTCAGCCGTGCCATCTCTGAGGTGGAATTTGTTCCATGGTGAGAACCAGCAGGAATTCCAGGGCGTGGATCAATGGGAGATCCGTGTGCTGCCAGAGTGGGGAAACTGCATGGAGTGAGTTGGTGATGGACAGAGAGGCTGAAGGCTCAGGAGTGGGGGAAGAGAGCGGTGGGACCATTCCAGGCCTCCACTTCCAGGGGTGTTGCAATGCTGGTGATGCTGAGCCTGTGGATAATGGGAAAACACCCAGGAAATGATGGGAATTTGCAGGTTTGGGCCGTGAATTCAGATGCTTCTGGTGTGGGTGTCCAGGTCTGGTCATGAATATCAGCCTGTGTCACCCACAGCTGACAGCACACACGTGGTGACATGGCCTTGGCATCATTTAATGCCAACACGCACAAATGTCATATTCTGATTGTAATTAACGAGTTCTAATTCGGATCTCATCCAAAAAACTCTGCCAGGATGAATTTTATTTGCATGGACTTTCTGCTCATTCTCCTTTCAATGCCAAAACCCACTGGATATTGCCCAAACCCATTTGAAATTAGCAAACGTTTTAAAAATTCTGCTTTGTCGCTGCATTACTTGGTCTCCAGGATCTACAGAAGTTTCTGCTTTAAAGATGAGAAGGAATTTCTTCCTGACTTTTCCAAAGCGCTTTATCCCCAGGCACACAAGTGGGAACGTGGCAGTGAAGTGTTCTGGGTCTGTTCCCAGCAGTGACCCCACTCTTAAACAATCCACTCCCAGCCATCCCCCTGATCCAGTTTTCCCACCTGGCCAGGGTGTTGATAAGGCAGGAGGCCGGGATGATGAATTGATGGAGGTTTCCCTGTGGAATCAGACCATGCCATGATGGATTCCTGATGTCAGCAGGCTGTGGAAAAACCTGGAATCCCGGAAAACACGGCCAGATCCTGCTGGTCTGCTCTGAGAGCAGCAAACAAACACAAATGCCCGGGATAATGCCTGGAAAAGCCTTTCCCTGGGCATGGAGCTGCTCTTTTCCTGCCGGGATTGGAGCTGTGCCGAGCTGGCAGTGCTTCCCTGCCTGGTTCAAAGCTTCAAAGCCTGCTGGTATTTCCTTTGAGTCATCTGGGAGAAGAGGCTGATAAGGCTGGGCCAGGGCTCAGGGAGGTGTCAGAGCCTCTCTGTGCCTGCCTGAAGCTGGAGAGCCCTCCAGGGACATTCCAGGGCTGGATTTCGGCTCCCCTGGGTACAAACCGTGATGGCTCCTGGCAGGAAAAGCTCCCTAGAGAAGGTCAAGCCCACAGGAACCACTTGAAGAACAGATTTCACACAGTGGATGAGGGTTAGGATATTCCAAACCCCGTATCCCAAAGTTTTGCAAACTTCCCCAAGTCCCTCTGTGATGTTTCCTCCTTCCAGACTAGGTTTGATGCACATTTCTGACCCTCTGAAGGTTTGGGAGCACTTTAAGGACTTTTTAAGACAATTTCGTTGTCCCTGTCTGAACAAGTCAAAGTGAGCGTACAAAACACATGGACAAGCTTCGGAGTAGCATCCCTGTGCCTGACCATGCTCAGGTTTAGGTGGAATTCCATCGTTTCTTCAGCAGGAAGCACGCTCAGTGCTCTGATAAATGTAACAGGGATGGAGCCAGGACTTTGCATTTCAGCACGGGGTTTGTTCAGAGAGACCCAGGGAAGCTGGAGGAGTGACAGCCTCCACAGGGCTCAGGCAAAAAGCTGCACAGGGTCACTTCCACCCCTCACTTCCAACTTCTCCTGTGCTTCCCAAGGTTCTTCCAAGACAAACAAACACCTGTTTGCCGAGGCTTCCCCAACCCTCCCTCTGACACCAGAGGAGACAAATTCCCCAAAGCTTTTTGCAGCAACTGCTCCCAAGGACTCTCCTGCTGCTGCTTCCTTCCAGATGACTCCAAGATGCCAGGAGATCCTTCCTGTCCCATCCAGTTGGCTTCACTCTGGATGAAGTTGGAGAAAATAAATGGAAACCCCAGCAAAGCTCTCGTGTGCTGCTGGGGGAGCTCTGCTTGGCATTAAAAGGCAGGTGCTGCCAGGCTGCTGCTGAATTCCAGAGTGTTATTTCCTGGGAAAGCAAGTGAATGAACAGGGCAGAGCTGCAGCTGGGAGTGGGATGGAACTTCCTCACTGCTCCAGGGCCTGTGGCAGTGGGAGAAACCTCTCAGGGCACACAGAGAGAATCTGGGAACTGGGAATTGCTCTGCTGCTGACTTCCTGCGTGTCCCTGGGCATAATCTTCCCGTATTTCCTCTTCTCTTGGATTAAAAAAAATTGTATTGATTCTGTTCCTCTGCTTCTGCAGGGAGCAGTGAGGACCTTGAGAGGCCTTTGGTCTTCCAAGTCCTGTAGATAGATAAAAATTTAAATTCACGTGTCAGACACTGAACCTGGTGCCAAGCAAAGGGATCGAGCTGGGAGAGGTCATCACAAAATTATGTCTCACTCTGGATTGTGCCAGAAATTCCCTTTGGTTTTCTTTCCGCGCCGAGAGGCTCTGTTTACGTCAGAAAGAATCTTCAGCCTTTCTGCACCAGGCTGGGAAGCTCACAGAAATCCTGGGATGAGGCTGATGCTGTCCAGGGTCTCGGCCAAATGTGCTGTACAAATCCTGGAGTTTCCCGCACGTTCCAAGCGTCTCCAGATGAATTTAAGATGTTCAGGATCGAGGAGACGTGGAAAAAGGGGGATAAACCATGGATGGTGTCCTGTAACATCAGCAGAACATCCATCCTGCACGAGGAGTTTGTAATTCCATCCATGTTCCCAGATGGCAGCACCAAATGAAGGGAAAACTTCCAGGAAACTCCTTATGTTTTCAGCTTTAATAACCCTGATCCCCATTCTCACCTTTCCTTAGTCTGGAAAAGCAGGAATATGATGTGTAAAGGTCCTTGACACTGAACTGACATTTTAATTTGTGTTCTTATCATCTAAGCGTTACCAAGTCTTGTCTTCCTCTCCTGATCAGCCTCCCACTGGAAAGGAAAAGGAGAATTCCAGAAAACACCTCCCAGCAGAAAGCAGGAACATAAAGAAAGATCCCAATGAGTTTTTTATACAGGTGACCAAACTTTTACCTCCATGGATGGTGTGGAAACTTTTCCCAGGTGTTCTGCACCCCTGGAACAGGAGGAAAAGTCTATTTTTCCATGGGTTTTTTTTTTCAGAAATCCTGCTTTTAAATGAGTTTTGGATAGAGAAGGTCAGCACTAAAAATCTTTATCTGTTTGTCAGTCTTATCATAACCAGGAATCAGGAAATGCCTTCCAAATGTTGCCTGTATATAGAAAACAAACCTGGTTTTCCATATAGAATAGATTTATGTTAGTGCTTCAGTCTAACTTTTGTGTCTAAAGTAGGAAATCCCCAGTTTTTATGGATTTACCTTTCAGATTATGAAATATTCCTCCTGGCCCCTAGAAACCCATTCAGTTCTGCTTTTCTTGTGGCAAACAAGAAGAGATATCACCCCTATCACAGATGAGTTTTGTTTTTCTTTCCCATTAAGTGCTTTGTGTCCTTAGGAAAAGCAGAGACACATCCAAAAAGTTCTTTCCATGCATTTTTTAATCCACAATTTTCCTCATTACCTGTAAGCTCAGAGCCCAGGTAGGATTTCCAGGAGTTCTCGGAGCTACGACTGAAATGTTGTAGGATTTAAAATGCAAGGAGAAATTAACAGCCACAAGCTCCTTTCAGTGCTCACAAATGCAAACCTTCCCTGGATGCAGGAGCGGGATTCCCCTTCCCTGGATGCAGGATATGGATTTCGTGCTGTTTTCCTATTAAAACCCTTTGGGACTCTCGACCTTCCTACCCTACATGGTCAGATATGAAGACAATTCCCTGCTCGGAGCACTGCCAGCTGATGGCCCAAGCATTCCTCAGGGCAGCGTATTCCATGCCCCGAGGATGGAGTGCAGGATGGAAATCCAAGAGGGTGAGCTGGATTTCTACCCTGCGGAATTGTTCTGAGCGTGGAGCCAAGCCCAGCTCCACAGGGATGGGGGATTTTAGGGATATCCATCCCCTGGAGATGGCTGCAGAGCCATCTTCTCCTGCTGCCAGGCAGGAAGCTGGAACAGGATCCGAGAGGAATCACCTTTCCAAGGCAGGGAGAGCACAAGGTTCATCCCCGTGGAATACCAAGAACAGGAGCTCTGGAGCAGGCAAACAGAAGCTGGAATGTCTTATAATTCCAGGTGCTGCCTAGGCACTGGCAAATTAATTATTAGACAGCGCTGGCTTGTCAATATTGCAAAAATTCCCTCTAATTGCACATTGCTTCTTCCCTCTCATTCCACCTTTTCCTCTGCTTGCATCCATGGGAACGTTTATCCCCAGAATTCCCTCTCTGTGAGCTCCCACATCCCATCCCAGTGTGCTGGAAAATGAACCTTTCATCTGAGAGGGAGAAATTCCTTCCAAAACAATTAGTAAAGAGCTGCTCCTCTCTTGGAAATAGGTGAAAACATTTTTGCAGCAGCCATTTCATTGCTTTCCTCTTTGTTTTTCCTACCCCATTAACACATTTTAAAGTTAATTATGATATTCCTGTTGTCAGCAAGGCTCTGAAAGGGACTCAGTGCAGTCTCTGGTCCATTCTAAGGCAAATTTTCCCTTCTCTCCTGAAGCGCTGCAGGGATAATAAAAAAAAATCTTCCACGGGGCATTAAAATTTTCCTTCCCACCAGCAGCTGTGAGTCATGTCCAGGCACAGAGGTTTTCCTTGGGGAACAGAGAGGTTCATTAACAGCCACAGCAGCTCCTCCAGCCTGTGGTGCTCAGCACCCTCACTCATCCCATTTGTCCCTTCAGATCCAATCCCTGCGGCTCTCCTTTAATGAAACAAATGTTCGCCCTTAGGAGGATTCCTGATTTTCTTAAATCTCGTGTCTTCTTCTAAGAAAGGCCCCTTAGGCTGCTCTTTTGAGTCCTCTGCTGTCCTGAAGTATAGGAACAAAAAGGGTTTTAATAAATATCTCCCAACTGTTCCGAGCCTGGAGCAAAGAGAGGTGCAGTGAGCAGGTGCAAAGGTGTGGTTTGTGAATTTGGGTGCAGGCAGGCACAGATTTGCTGACATTAAGGAATTAAAATGTGAAAAAGTGGATGAACGAACCAGAAAAATCCAGAATGCTCAGGTAATCCTCTGCCTAGAGGAGAGAGCCCCAGGGTTTTCCCTGTTCCTCTGCTGCAGAAGGGATGGCAGCGGTGCCTTCCAGGCCTTTCCCTGCCCCAGGGCTCTCCCATCTCCCTGGCTGTGCATCCATAACATCCCTGATGTCACTGCTGGCGGCTCAGGAGCAGGAATGTGGGGATTAAAGGAACATTTCCTGTGAAAGGGACACCCAGGTGCACATGGCCTGGATCCCAGAGCCCTCCTGCACTCCAGAGTTCCCTGTGGTTGTTGGAGGGCTCATAACCAAGCTCCTGCCCCATTCTGATGGTGTCTCACAGAGAGCTCCAGGCAGAAACATTTTCTTGCCCTCCCATGTGGCACTGACAGGATTTGAATGCCCCAGCTCCAGGCCCTGCACAAATTTGGAAAGATTAAATCTCCAGAGAAGCATCAAAGAGCTGAGGGCTGGGTGTCTCAGGGTTGGGCCAGACTCTGGAATTCCTCCCCCCACAGCAAAATTCCTGTGAACTGGGGTCTCCCACATCTCCCACAAAAGCTGCTGACTTCATTTATAACAACAATAACCCAGACTGTGAGGACTGGGTAATTAATGAGCTTTAAATCTTCGGGGGCAAGGAAAGCGTGGGTGACTTGGCTGGTGATGACAGTGCTGGGGCCAGACCCACGACCTGCTGGTCCCACTCTTGCTCTGAAGGAGGAGGTTGTTTCTCTTGGCACCACATTCCAGAGACACACAGCCACTCCAGGTTCCTTTACTTGCTCCAAGAAACCATCCACATCCATGGCTGGGAATGCTGGACTCAAGCTGCCAACAGGTAAAGGAGAGGGGTGCTGTTTATTTTAGTTTAGCTTATTTAAAGCCTTATAATTACTTTTCATCTGGCTGTATCCATAATTATTTATTCTGGGCTTCGAGCAGGATTTTCCCTTTTCAAACTGCACCCACTTGAACTCGGCAGCTGCCTTAACTCATGCCATAGGAATGAGCTGAGATTTCCAGGGACAGGGAATGCAAACCTTCCTGTGAAATCGGCTACAGCCACCCTGCAACTCTAAATCTGGACAGGGACAAGGCTCTTCTCCAGATGAAAAGCCTGGGATGCACTGCCCGACATCAGACACTGGATCTGTCCCACACCTCCCTGTGCCTGTAAAATCCCTCATGGCCTTTTAACCTCAGCCAGGCCCTCAGGAAGCGATTTCAGATGTTGTGGAAACTAAAGGAGTGAGTTGCTCTCAAATGACAGGGACAGGAGGTCCTTCCCCTCAGTCACCTCTTGTTTTTGTGGGACAAATTCTGGTGCTCCCATCAGTTCTTGGTGGTGACAGCTCCTGCCCTGCCTTAGGCCGAGCTGAGTGTCCAAGCCACCCACAAGATGTGTCCCCAACCCTAATGGGGATATTGTTTGTGTTGCTGTGATCTCCTCAGACTCTTTATTTCAGCAGTTTAGGAGGTAAAACCAAGGATCTGTGCAAATATCTGGTGAGAAACAAGGGATTTATAAACAGCTGGCAGAGAAGAATTCCTGTTTCCTGTTCCCTGATATCCCTGCGCTGTCAGCTCCGGGATGGAGATGCTGCTGCTGGACCACACCTGAGCCTTGAGAACCAAAGCAGCAGCTGGAGAAGGGACACAAACCTGCCCTGAGTGCCCTGGGAAGTCCCCGAGGTCCTGTCCCCACACCCTCCTGGCTAATCCTGCGGGAAGGGAGCCCTGGAATGGCCAGGGATGCACACAGCCCTCCCCGGGAGCACTGCACCCACAGAGCTCACACATCCCGCTGGCTGCCTGTGCTTACATCCCACATGGAACTGGGGTGACTCGGGAATTCATCAACGACAGGGACAGCAGGGAGAACGGGGAGGTCAGGAGGTTAAAAACTGGGGTGAAAGGCTGGGAAGCAGATGGAGTGAAGGAGGTGGGACAAGGCCAGCCCAGCACAGCAGCTCCCTGCTCCCACTGCATAAAGCACACGGGCCCTGAGCTGCCCCCGGCCCAGGACTGGTTGATTTGAAGGATGAAGTCGATTTGTTTGCATCTGCATTTGTAAAATCCCAAAAAATCCTGGGCAATTCCATGAAATTCATGCCTGCTGCTCCTTGGCTGGGCAGCAGAGCTGCCAGGCACAGGCATGAGCTTTTAAGAGGCTTCAGCCCCTGACTCCGAGGGACCTGGCAGTGGTGGGGAGAAGAGCTCAGAGCGATTTTCAGGAGAATGGGAATCTCAGGAGAGAAGCCAGGTAGGCTGCCAGGAACCCCATGGATGAAACTGCAGCGGCCTGGAGGGAGGAATTCATCCCCATGAGAGCTCAGTGGCATTTCTGCCTTTTCCCCTCCTAAAATCCCAACCCAGATCCACATTTACATCCAGCCCCACATTTGGGCAATGCAGCATCTCCCTCCTTGCTCCTCCGGGACACCTTTCCCTGCTTCCCACTTCCACCAGAGGGTTCCACAAGTGATTATGAAACCAAATGGCTTTGAGCTTTGAAGTGGGGAATCAACAGCCCGGCAGGGCTCGATTCCCTGCAGGAATATTTACAGGCACAGCAGGAAGGTTGCAGGAATTTCTTTCATTCTGGGGAGAAGGCAGGCAGCCAGCACGTGTTGTGCTCACCTCAAACATTCAAATCTTCATTTTTATCTCGGTTTACCTGGCCTGGCCTTCTGCCCTGCCCTGGGGAGCAGCTCAGCTGCGGGAGGGAAGCCAAGAGATATTTTGAGAGAGGGGAGATATTCCTAGAACTGGAAATGTCAGCGGAGAAAACTTCTCTTGGGGATTTCTCGTGGTCCCCATGGACTCAGAGATGGACACAGGTGACTCTGAGAGAAAATTGCAGGCACAGAGGTTGGTTCCTGGAGAATTTCTCTTCTGCAGCAGCATCTCCAGGGATGCAATCAGAACGCCCTCAGACAGGCACCAGGATGGATTTTTTAAGGCAAAAAGTTGAGCCTTTGATACTTTCCAGTGAACTGAGGGAGAACATTCCTGTTTTCTGAGGAATGGGGAGGAATTCCGGAGGATTCAAGGTTCTAAAAATGTTGAGTCTGTGCCTCCATGGAAAAGGTGAATAGTGGGAGTAGGAGAGGTAGGAATTGGGAATTGCAGGTTCTCTGGTCAGATTTGGAGCTATTTTTTATCCCAAATATTCTGCCGGGAGCCGGCGGAAGGGGCGAATTTGAGCTTGCCAGGGCTAATTTTAGCACGAGGCAGCCTTACACCATTTCCCTCAGGGCTGGCAACATCCAAAAAAAAAAAAAAAATTAAAATAAAATCAAGCCCAGATTAAAATCACCCAATTACCACGGCGCAGCAAATAAAAACCCTCGCCAGAGATGTAATCTTAATTAAATCCCGGTACCACACAAAGCCCCGGTCCCAGATACCATCTCCGAGGTGGATGCCGCACACAATAGCCCATCTAAAAGCAATTACTGGAATTGTTTAAGGCGTTAAACTGGGGTTGGTTAAGGAGTTAAACTGGGGTTGTTTAAGGAGTTAAGCTGGGTTTGTTTAAGGAGTTAAGCTGCGTTTGTTTAAGGGTTAAACTGGGTTTGTTTAAGGGTTAAACTGGGTTTGTCTGACATTCCAGAGGGGCTGAGGTGCGGAAAGAGCCCGGGTGGTGCCTTTCGCTTCCAGGGGCTGCTCTGCCTTCGGAGCCACTTCATGAATGAGAAAATGAGGATGGAATATAAAAGGTGGGATGTGCGATAGGAGCTGGGAATGGGCTGCTGAATTCCCCCGGAGCAAGGGAATGACTCAAACAGGGTTCACATCATGGTCAGGCTGAGAGGGATCGAGCGGTGGGAGGGTGGAGAGGGAATTCTGCCTGTTGGACACCTCACCCGGACACCTTCGTGCTTCCCACCCTTCTTGCGACCAGACTCGGCCCCCAATTAAGCAAATGAGGTGATGGTAACCAATTAAACAACAGTCCTTGCATGGTCTGGGAGTGGCTGTGTCCAGGATTCTCAGTGTGATGGCTTTTCTCAATCCCACTCGCTTTTTAACGATCCTCCCGTCCCCCAAATCTTGCAGAACTCAGCCAGTGACTTTCTTTCGGGGCGTCCATTCACTTCCATGCTCAGAGCAAAATCTCCGTGACAATTCCCACTGGAATTGTCCAGTGCCTGTGTAAAATAGGTAGACTGATGGTTCAGCCAGGCAGAGTTGAGACAAGCCTGGGATTAACCTAAGCCCCTTTTGACTTGTGATTTTCTTTTTCCTGCAAGGTTTTTAGGGAAAGAATGGGACCCTTTATGATGTAGCCACAGAGAAAAGCAAACTTTTCAGGACTCTCTTGTGAAGTTGCTCCAAAAGAACTGAGAGGCAGCAGTGGATGTCCTCTTAACATGCCTGGAGGAATAAGGAATTGCTGGTTGTGCTTCATTGAGGGAAAACAGAAAATCATGGGCACAATGACTGCAAAGGTCTGTGGGATCCAGCAGGAAAATTGATTAAACCAAATTAAACCCTCTTGGGTTTGCCCCAAAGGAAGAACATCCCTGCAGCACCCACCACGGCCATCCCACCCTGCAGCAATCCCTCCTCAATCCATCCCCTCGCAGCTGAGGCAAAGCTCAGCAGGCACTCAGCTATTTTGGGTTTGATATGAGGCAGATTTGATAAGAAAGCTCTCAGGAAAAACCAAATTTCCTCTTGGACTCGGCAGAACTGGGCACAGATTCCGGCACACGGAGTTCCTTTTCCTACAGGCTCATGAAGCAGCCTTCTAAAATTAAGAGTGAGGTGGAGATCTGCCCTCCTTGCTCACAGAACCTGTGTCCTCAGCTCCAGAATTCACCTTGGGGGCACAGCAGACCCTCCTGGATGGAGAGGTAGAGAGGGCAGAGCTCCCTGTGCTGTTTCCATGGAATATCTCCTGTATCCATGGCCATTATTTATGGGAGTCAGAGCTTTTACACCACTGGAGGTGCCACACAATTTGCCTCCTGCTTAATGACACCGAGAATTGTCTGAGCAGCTCAGGACCCTGGGAAAAAGGCAGGGAAAAGGTTTTAAATCAGAAGGCACCTTCAATCCAGCCAGAATTCATTGTGTTTGTCTTGGAAGCAGCCTTGGCCTCACACCATCAGCGTGCAAATCCAGCCCAGGCTCCTGGGAATGTATGGCCACATTTAGGTGACCTCATGTGACCCCACTGCAGCTGGCTGGTGTCCCCTCTGACCTGCTGGTGGTGGTGATGGAGCAGAAGCCACTCAAAAAACCCCCCACGTGTGGCCAACTCCCCCTCTGCAGCCTCCCAGCCTGCCAGGAAACCAGATCTGGGGACAGGACAGGGGAGCTCTGCTGGCACCGGGGCCTCAGCGGGCACTGGCAGGGACAAGCCGAGCAGGAGGTGAGGGCTGGAGACACACAGCGATCTCCTGTGCTTGTGAAAACCACATTCAGTTATGGGGAAACAGCAAGGAGAAGAAAAACGTGGCGATGAGCATCTCCTACCTGCAGCTGTCGCTCCGCTGCTCTCTCCTGCTTCCTCTGCTGCCCTCGTGTTGTGTCACCCTGGCTGCACCACCAGGGTTGATTTAAGGACCAGCAGCTCAGTCTTTGGCCCAGGGACGATGAATCCCTGGTGCTCAGCTGTCCCAGCCCTGTCGTGTTCCACACAAAGTGCCTCACTTCTCACCGGGCTCATCGCTCATGTCCAGCGGTTTCCTTTTCCCTTGCTCTGGTCTGGAACACAACAACTGCTTCCCTGCAAGTGCTGGGTCTGCAGGGGTTAAAATCCGGGATCTCCCACACTCAGATGCCCTGGAGATGCACGGGGAGGACCAGAGCATCCTCCAGCCCTGCTGCACCAGCTCCTGCTTCGCTCAGTGTCCCTTCCCTCGGGTGGGACGAGGTGGGGACAGTGGCACCTGTGGGAGCTTTAGGGAAGCTCCAGGGTGAGGCAGGAGCTGTCCCAGGCACATCACACCATCCTGCAGCCCCCAGAGAGCAGCAGAACCCCCCATTGCCCCCTCCCCTGCAGGGCACAGGGTGGGCACCATCCCTGGGGGCAGAGGAGGCAGCATCAGCCCCTTCCAAGGAGGCAGGAGTGTCTCTGTCCCTTCTACTGTCCCTCCTGGCACAGGTGAGTGCAAAGGGAGCCCTAGGCTTCCCTCACTGTTCCTGGAGCAAGGAGACAGCCCAGAGCTCCCTCCTGGCCATGCAGGGAGCTCCAGAGAGAAATGAGCAAATAAAAACCCCACTTTATCACTCAAAGCCTATTTCTGATTGCACCGTTCTGCCAACAAGGATAAAGGAGAGATTAACGGGGAGCGGAGAGTCAGGGCTGGCTCTTCTCTCATGGCTTGGAGGGTAAGAGAGGAAATGGGGAGCCAGGAGGCTGCACTCTGCTCCCCCAGAAAACCTGCCCAGAGCACTCTGACCCTTCCAGGCTGCTCTGAAGCAGGAGCTTGAGGGAGCCTAAACAATCCTGGAATGGGTTTGGTTGGAAGGG
>VXAD01009341.1:0-41111 GCA_013399195.1 Dicrurus megarhynchus
CCTCATCCCGCTGGCCTCACACCGCCCAGCCAGCCTGTCCACATCTCCCTCGCAGAGTACATTGGCATCTCCACCCAACTTGGTGTCATCACAAACTTACTACTGAGGGTATACTCAGTACCCTTGTCCACATCAGCAGTATAGATGCTAAACATGACTGGGCCCAGTGGACACTGTAGTGACCAGATGCCATGTGGGTAACTGGTCTTACTGTGTATGACTGAGGCAAAGAAGGCATTAAGTACCTCAGCCTTTTCCTTAGGGAGAGGCTGTTTTGGGACCCGGAGGAAGCCCTGGGGCAGAGACAGCCACGCTTGGCTCCAAGCCTTGCTCTGTGGAGGAGCCAGCGCTGGGATGACCCAGGTACAGCAATGCCCCAAGGCAGCGAGCACAGCTGGGAACCAAACCCAGCCTGGCTGCCACGGCCAGCACCTGCCTTGGGGCCAGGGCCGGGCTTGCCGGCACGTGGGGGACACTGTGCCCACACAGCCGCCTCCATCCCGCACTTCCTCCTGCTTCCCACAGGTGACCCACAGGCAGCTGCAGGCAGCAGAGGGAGCAGCACAGGGAGGCTCTTCTACAGGCTCATCCTGGATCAGAACAAGTCATCGCAGTGTTTGGGAGCCAGCAGGGTCCTTGTGGCCAAGAAGGTCAATGGGATCCTGGGGTGCATTAGGAAGAGCATTGCCAGCAGGTCGAGGGAGGTGATCCTGTCCCTTTACTCAGCCCTAGAGAGGGGCATCTGGAGTGCTGTGTCCAATTCTGGGCTCCTCAGGACAAGAGCGACGTGGAGCTCCTGAAGTGTGTCCACTGGAGAACAACAAAATATGATTAAGGGACTGGAGCATCTGTCTTACAAAGATAAGCTCTGGGAGCTGTGCCTGTTCAGCCTCAAGAAGAAACATTTGAGAGGGGCCTTTATCACTGTCACTCAGGAGGGTGTCAGAGGACGGACCTTCTCAGTGGTGCCCAGCAATAGGACAAGAGGCAACAGGCAGAAACTGATGCACAGACGTTCCACTTGAATGTGAGGAATAATATCTTTACTGTGCAGTGACCAAGCACTGAACAGTTTGTCCAAAAAGGGTGTGGAGTGTCCCTCACTGGAGATACTCCAGCACTGTCTGGACACAATCCTGTGCCATGTGCTCTATGATGACCCTGATTGAGCAGGGAGATTGAACCAGAGGACCCACTGTGGTCCCTTCTAACTTGACGCATTCTGTGATTGGTGACATTCTAACACAGACTGACTAGCCCTGGAGTGGACAAAGTCTTATTTAAACAAATCAAAGTCACCTTCCACCTCCTTCTAATGGAGGACAAAAAACTTCCAGTATCCACTGAAGGAAGGTAACATTGCAGGACACAAGAAATCCATGAGATTTCTGGATTGTGGAAAGGGTAATTTTTTGTCACAGATCTTGGACAGGCCTACTTTCTCTAATCTTTTGGAAACCTCCATCTGCCTAAAGAAGCACTGTTGTTGCACGTCAAATTACTTTTACCTCGGTAAAACACATACTTTTTGCACTGATCTGCTTACCCAGCACTTTCAAGTAACCAGAGTATTCTTGGCTACTCTTTTATCAAGAAGAAAGATGGATGTCCTTTCGTTAAGGCTATAAAAATTAGTTCCTTGTACTTATGAGTCAGAGCTTTCTGAAGCAGCTTACTCCTTTTTCTCATAATGGAGCATTCAGCTTTCATCAGCAGTGCTTCCACTAACAATCCTAAAACCAACAGCCTAAATAAACCATGACGAGTTCTTAAAAGGAGTCTGGCAGCAATAATCATCTCTTAAATATAGATAGATCAGATAAATGCTGAGCTGGCCACAAATTTTCAGACAAACAAGAACTTGTCAATGATGGATTTTTGAAACTAGGAGGAATGGGGCAGTGGGACAACCAATCATTTGCAGGATTTCTCTTGCAATATAACAGTGCCAACTTCTGCTACAAAAAAATGTAGCAGGGAACTCAAGGTTCCTGGAAGAGTGCATATGGATGCCAAAATTTACCTGTCACTGTCAGAGGACATTCAGAAAAAAGTTTTGAGAACCCTATTCAGTTAACTCATGACCTCAAAGAAATCTGACCCAGTAGTCCATTAATCTTCTTTAGAAGACCAGGATGAAGAGAAAGGCCTTCGTGATGTTAGGCAGAACATACAAAAATATGGCCCATATCTGCAGGGTGAGAGCCACGTTCCTCCTCTTTTCCAAAGACTGGGTTTCAGAGGTTTTAACTTTTCCACAGGAAGCGGAAGTTCACGACTTGATCCCTTAGATCCCTTCATAATTGTCAATGTTCTATACCAGTTTTTAAAGAGATCACAAAAAAAAAATCACCACAGAAACCAGACATGGCCTGTCAAGGAATGTTTTGCAAATTAATTAAATTTCCACTTTGTCTTAAAAATTTCAGCCACAGTTGCCTAAAAATGGATGATTTCTATGCACACACAGGTGGAATTCTTGATGCGTGACTCCAGTACACAGAATTGGATACCCCTTTATGAAGTCAGTAATGTTTTCAAGTAATATTTTAGGCTTACCGAGTTTTTTATGTAACTTCATATCTCTTTTAAATCTCAGTTCAAATACAGGGGGTCTCCCAGGTATTTGTTTGAGAGATGTAGGCATTTACGTGCTACCAAAAACAATGTCATCCAGAACATCTCAGTACAAGGGGATACGAACTGCTATCGGCCATGCACACTTGTCGATAAGTGAGTGATGGAAATTATTATTTTTTAAATGGAAAGCAACTAATATGCCAAGCAGAAGATGAATGACAGCAACTCAATCTACAAACCGTATCTTCAGAATTCTATCTGTTCTCAGTCAAGAGAATAGGAAACTGAGACACACAAATGCAAACAAAGTTTGTTTTAGGACTCCAAGCAGAAGTAAAACCCATTCTGAGAGGTGATGCTCTCTGCAAAAGGCTGTATATAATGTGTTCTTTGCAGAACACCAAACAGAGGAAGATACATGCCGTATCACAGATACTCTTGGTAACTGGAATTCAGTACACCCAAAGACAAAGCCACAAAAATGACATTTGATGCCACCACCTAAAGCCAACATCTCATCAGTAAAATAAAAGCAGAAAGTTGCATTTAAAATTAACATTATGAAATATGATTGGATGCCTCTTCTTCATATCTGAAAATCAAAAGCAACGACCTAAGCCAAGCACCCTATGTCTTAACAATTAAATACAGCTACACAACCTTCCTGAAGAAACAAATTCCTACCTTTTCATCTTTTCCCCTTAGTCAACCAGTGTCATCTGCTTCAGTTAGGATGAGTTTCAGCCAACACTCTTAGCCAAAACCCAATTTCAGTGACACACTAATCATCTAAAAAACCTGACCATCTGTGTTTCATGAAAGAGAGACGTAAAAATGAGTATTAGCAGCATATTGATGAAACTGCAAACCAATCTGTCACAACCTCCTTTGCAGTCTCACATAAAAGGCACAGTTGGCAGGAATCTAAAAAATTCCATAAGAAAGCTTCTGGAAGAGAAGAAACAACTGCTTCAAATAACCCAGTTGTCTGGAAGAGAATAAAAAAGAGAGTAATTAAAGCATGGAACTGCCAAACACTAAGATAACATGGAGACCTGGCAACCACCTCTCATGACCAGTGAAACCAAACAAAGCATTCGTGCTTCACATCCCCTGTTGGCAATATAATACTATTAAGCAATAAACCCAGTGGATTTCTGCACGTTTGGAGGAAGTAGATGAAATGTGCTTGAGAACTTGACAATGATCAAACTTTTTTACCTTCACAAAGGACTCCATAACACTCCATAATATAAAGAAGCAGGAACAGCTGTCCCTAATCCCCAGTGAGAAGGCACTCCTGGCTCATACTAAACTTGGCATCCACTGTGACTACAAAGACCATTTCATTGCATTTCTCTCCTTGCAGAACTCCTGAAATTCTTATTGGTCCCAGCCTCAAATTTCCCAAGATACATCAAGATACTCAATCTCTACCACTTACAATGTTTATTCAACACTCAAGTATCATCCAGGAATTTGCTGAGGACACATTCTGTTTCACCATCTGGATTTTTGATATATTGGATGGTATCAGCCTCAGCATCATCAAAGAATCAGCCATTTCTGCCAAGAAGACAAACAGGTCAGTCAAGCTTAAGCTATGGTTAGTAACTCCACACTGACTGTGCTCAACTATGCTCTTCTCTTTCACATATCTGAAAGAGCTCCATCATCTCATCAGAAACTCCACTGAGGCTTACCCCAGTAAGCAACCCCAAATCTGCCTCCATATCTTTCCTTTAGATAAAATATTAACTTTTTTTCAGTCATCAGGAACCTTCCTGAGTCACCAGTCTCAAATCTTTTGTCCCTTCAATGTGAAAAAACCCCTATCCTTCATCAGACTTCAAGAAAAAATTGATTGCATCACTTCAAAAATCACACCTGGATGCCATCTATGGAATGCTACTCAACAATAAAGTAACACTTTCCTTCAGAATTCCCCTCTCTACCAAGACTTTTTCATGCCCTCCAGCATCATCTTCACAGATTTTTCGTGTGTTACTATAACTTCATCTTCAGACATTTTTTCTTTCTCTTTTTATACATTCCCAGGACTAAACACCAAGTTCTGCCACAAGAAGCTGGGCATCTGCTTCATTTCCAGACACACTCAGGCACATCACAGTTCTCGTATTGAATGAGCAAGATAAACTGCAGCATGATTTAAATTTCCAGTGCAAAATTTGAGCAAACCCATGAAAAGAATCTGGATTTACGTTTGTTCACTCCTCATCATCTTCACTATTAGAAGACACAGACCACTTGCCTTCACTGATTACAACAAAAGTTACTGCCAAGAACACCAGTTAAACCCATAATTGCTCTATCAGCTACATAAAAACGTTTGCATTACTTCAACATTTTGGAAAGTTTTGTTGAAAACTGTTCAAAAAGTAAAATTATTAAGTAACAAGCTGCTGCACTATCTTTTTTTAAAAAATAAACTGCTCAGCAAATTCATTAGATTTGACAAAGCCCGCTTAACTGAACAGCAAAAAGCATGAAAAATATTTTTTAAAAAATTCTTCTGAGCAGTCAAACCAAACAAACTTGGTTTTTGTATTATACATTACATCAGCAAGATGTTTCCTGATATACTGGATGACTTGTGACCATTTTTTAATTTTTGTAACAAAGTCCTCTGGTCACATGAAGCCCTGTAGCTCTGGGTCTTAATACAAAGCTTTTGTTACTGTAACAAACCAGGCATTCCCATAGGTCTGCATCCTACACTTGACAGCAGTACCTGTCTGAGGAGAAATGTGACAAGTAAGGCGTGAAACAATCATCACTCTCATCTATACTCAGTATCCAACAAGTTTTTAGTACAGACACTGCCATTGGATCATCTGGACAGCAGGCTGTCTAGGAAATCCAGTTTTCCATTTCTCATGTTCCGTGTTGAACCTGTCTATTGTCATGGCCTTCCTAACATCTAGCAACAATGAATTCTACAATTTACATTATACCCATTGTGAAAACAAACTTCTTTTTGATTATATTAACACTTCACCACAGCTGAAGAAATCTATTAATACTGGTGCTGTCTTCTTCTAAATATTAATCTTACTACAAATCTTCCTACAAAAACAAAGTTAATTTTAGTTTCCATTTTTCAGGCAGGTGGGATATGTATTCCATGTTCAACATCTAGCAAAAAATTGATACATTCAATTACAATGATGATGCACTAAAAAAACACCCTGATCTTTTTATGATTGCAGTTATTGTATAAAAATCAATACAGCTTTCTTTTAATCTGTACCAAACAAATTTAATGGCAAATTAAAATCTACCACTGCTGTCCATGAATCACAGAAGCCCCTTCCCCAGCTCCACAGCAGTGAAATCAGACTGGGTCATCTCTTTCCAGCATGGTGGATGATAACAAATCATCCCAAGCCCTGTACAACTATTGTTCAGAGCCTGTTACTGCTACTCATGGTCCCACAGTGCAATTCCTTGCAAACCTGACAGCACAAGCAGAACAAAAATAAACCAAGGATCTCCAAAGCCCTGACAGCTCCGCTACCACTCGGGTCTGCGCTGTCTTCTCTGGTGTCTTTTTCAGTCATGCTGCAGTGTTGCAGACTCCTTTACAGGGCAGGCACTTCAAACAGAGTCTGTTCAAACGTGGGACCTGATGTCCTCACTCCAGTCACACTTTCAGCCTCTCTGTGCTCAGACAAAGCAAACAAAGCAGCTGAGTTCCAGGCTCTGTATTATCGCTTAGCAAATATTTACCCCAAAGAGTCACAGAATCATGGAACACTCCCAGGGATGGGGAGTCAGACTAAGAAAGCTGCAGAGGACCTTGGATCACATGGGGTTTAGGCCCAAATTAAGGCGTATCCAAGGCTTCCACAGGATACCCAGCCTCAGACAAGCTGTGGTGCCAGGCAGCCATCGCCAGCCATGGCCGAGACTCCACAGCAAAGAGCATCTCATGAACCCACGCTTGGAGCACAACCCACATCCATGGGATGTCCAGCCATGGGAAACCTTTCATATCAAACTTCACCATAACGCAGATGAATCTAATTTAGTACAATTCTGTTATTCCTCCAAAGGCCCAACACTAACCTCATCAGCATAATGACTTTCTACAGTACCAAGCTCATGCCCACACACATTCATGCTGTACTTGGTGTCAATCCATTACCAATCTGACATGAAATCAACCCCACTGAAATCAAACTGCTTAACAATAAACACCAGTAAAATGCAGTAAGAAACCCTCTTACAGTTTGTTTCACACCCAGACTTCAGAATATGTAATACTCAAGAAGTTATTGTATTTTCTTTCTGATTTTAATTTTCATGTGCTTTTCTGCATGTATCATTTCCTTGATTACCATGTCTAGCTTTGTTCTTTCTTGCAGTGTAAAAACGTGTTGGGATATTAAAATGTTACTAAGTGTGTACAGATGTATAGCTTCTATTTGAGCAGCTCGGGGACTGGTAACCATGGCACTGCTTCCAAGAATAGAATTATCATCTGTAACAGCACTCATGCTGTGGCAGTTGACAGAATGGTTATAAATATATCTATTAGCAGCCTGAGCTGAATCTTTAAACAGCACTATAGGGACAGCAGTTGGCTAAAAATAGCTTGACAATATTGCATTTGAACACTTGTCCTCAGAAACACTTTGTCACATCCACAGAGCGAATTTCAATTTTTTTTTTCCTGCATGAAGCTGAAAATGAACTTCTGTGGCACACAGGAGACAGACGGTGTGACATTTTTTGACCTCCCTCCCCCCTAGAACACTACAAATAAAAGCACAACAGCAACAATCTAGAAAAGGCTGCTATAAAACATGAAGCGATGCCTAGAATTCAAAGTACATGAAGCAAGAACAGAATCAAAAATCATTTTTCAAGGAGGGAAAAAACAGAACACATGGCAATCAAGAGCACACAAATAATCTGTGTGAGCTGCTGGAGTTCAACTTCATTCTAATACACTTCCATAGAAATGGAACAGGGAAATGATGGTTACCCAGTTGTTACTAACAACTGTATGAGCCACCACTCAATATGAGGAAAGGAAAATTGTCTCAAAACAGATTTCTAAATACTGAAGATTTCATTAATTCAGACATACATTCTCAATAAATATCTTTTGCTTGCTACTTTTAGTATTTTCCCCATCTTTTTAATCCCAGTTGTTACCAGTGCAGTAATGCTACTGTGACCAATTCAGCCAGCTGATGAAAAACTAACAAGTGTCCTTAATTAGTCAGGGAAATGTTTGCATTTCTTTAAATTATCAAATAGAAATGCAGACTGCTAATCTCCTAATAATCATCTGTACACTGGAAAATGTGACTCACCCAAAAAGAACCAAAAAAGGTATGAATGGTGAAGGCCTCCACAAAGAAGTGCTTGCAGAGTAAACCATGTCATATAGCATAAAATATTTTAGCTGAGAATAAATCTCTGGAGGTTCTCTGATCAGCTCTCTGCTCAATGCAGGCCTAAATTACAGCAGGTTGTTTCACTGAGTCAAATTTTCAAAATGGAGATTCTGCAACATCTCTGAGCAGCCATTTTGTGTCTGAGTGCCCTCCCTGTAAACAAGAACCTCCCTAATATGTGACTGCAGTTTCTTATGTTCCAGCCTGTTCCTACTGCTTGTAATTTGGGTGGTGCCCAGTGACAGACAGTGGGCACAGACTGAAACACGGGAGGTTCCCTCTGAACATCAGGAAACATTCCTCAGTTATCAACCTGTTTCCAGCACAAATCCAAACCACAGCCCCACACCAGCCACTATGAACAAACTGCAGCCAAAACCAGCACAGGGTGAGAGCACTGGAACAGGTTTCCCAGCAGGTTGTAGAGTCTCCCACCTTAAACAGACTCAAAAGTCAACTGGACACAATCCTGGACGCCTGACTGCTTGAGTAGGGTGGAACAAAAATGCTGTCTAGATGTGCTTTCCAAGTCTCAGCCATTCTGTGATTTTGCTATTATTTTTTTACTACGCATTCCAAGATGAGCCCAGCTGCCTTCACTCTACACTCTGCCACCAGGTAAACACCCTCAGCCGCCTCCACTTGGGGCTGCAGAAACCTCAGCACCCACCACATCAATTGTGGACCCCATTGCCCTCCAATGGACTGACTCCAGCATCTCCTTGTCCATCTTACACCAAGGAACCCAAAACTGGGCACAGCACTCCCAAGTGCTGACTGGAGTGGAAGAATCATCCCTGACCCTGCTGACTACACGTTGCCTGGTACACCCCAGTTGGAGTTGGCCTTCACTGAAAAGGCACAGAGACTCTGCTGACTCCTCTTCCATCAATGTCTATCCAGTTTTTTCTGCAAAGCGACTTTCTATCCAGTCAGCATCCAGCCTGTGCAATTGCCTAGTGCAAGGTAAGCATCTTATTTTATTTTACAAGCATATATATATATGTGCATAAAGTTTCATTAACAGTGGTTTTGAAGGGTATTATCTACATTAAATTAAACACAGCTTAAAATGCACTGAATTTGTGTCCTTCAGCAGTAAATGTAAGACCTTTGATGTACACTTCCAAATGCACAGGAAAACAAGACTCTAGGAAAAGAAAAATTATCTCCCAGCCAAAACTAAATACAGCTTCTAAAATAGGTTTCTATTACACCTTCCATCTTTCTTGAGGATTATTTAAGGATGAACTACAATTTAAATAGAACAACTTCCACCTGTTGTATCCTTTTTAAAGCTTGGTTTTGGTAAGGGAATGTAATCTGACATATAAAACTTAGATAATGAAAGTCAGCTCTATCGTAGTATTAGACTTGAATATTCAGGCTAGAAAATTAAGCTCTTGGGATAATTAGAATTGCTGTTTTCATAAGGCATATGGATCAACTTGACTGTGGCAGTGAACTCAGGCTGCAAGGCAAGAAGAATTAACACTCCTACTCAAATTTGTCCATTATCAACTACACTTTCTTTAAAGTTTAAACACTTCCAATCTTTTTTCTAGATTTATCGCAGGGGAATTAGAACATAGAGCACACATTACAACTCTGAACTTCTGAAAATTTATGTAAATACTGACAGTACTACTCCACATCTCTCTAGGATTTCTGCGTGTCTGCCAAGCGGTATTACCATCACGAAGACTTTGCTCAACCAGTCAAAGTGTGATGTTGAGGACTAAAGAAAAGTGATGTCAGATCTGGTAAGATACTTCATCAAACAGAAAAATAAATGACACAACAAGGCTTTAGAATAAGCAATAGCTTGACTGATACCATTCCTTTAAAACATCATTTAGGTAACTGATTTTTACAAATAAAACAAAAATTAGATTAAACCTCTGTGCAAAGAAAATTAATTTTTGTTCCACTTAACTTCAATGTCAGCTACAAAAGTGCTGTTATTCCAAGGGTGTAAAAGCTTCGCTAAGAGCTCCAATTAAACCTGTACCACAAATTTAAACAGAATAATATATGACTGTTGCTTTATGACTCTGTCCTGGTATAAATCTTCGGTCAAGTAGCATTTCACAGGATCACAGAATGAGTGGAACGCACCCACAAGGATCATCAAGTTCAACTCCAGGCCCTGCACAACACCATTCCAAACAATCCCACCATGTGCCTGAGAGTATTGTCCAAATTTGCCATGGTTGGTGCTGTGACCACTGCCCTGGCGAGCTTGTTCCAATGCCCAACCACTCTCTGGGCAAAGAAGCTTTTCCTGATACCCAACCTAAACCTCTCCTGACACAACTTCAGGCCATTCCCTCGAGTTGTGTCACTGGTCACCACAGAGAAGAGATCAGTGTCCGCCCCTCCTCTTCCCCTCACAAGGAAGTTGTAACTGCAGTGAGGTCTCCCCTCAGTCTCCTCCAGGCTAAACAGACCAAGTGTCCTCAGCCACTCCTCGTGTGGCTTCACCTCAAGGCCCTTCACCATCTTCATTACCCTCCTTTGGATGCTGTGTAACAGTTCAGTGTCTTTCTTATACTGAGGCACCCAAAACCTCACACAATGTTCAAGGTGAGGCTGCCCCAGTGCAGAGCAGAGCGGGACAATCCCCTCCCTTGCCTGGCTGGTGATGCTGTGCCTGATGCTCCCAGGACAGGGCTGTCCCTCCTGGCTGCCAGGGCACTGCTGACTCCTATTCAGCTTGCCATCAACCAGGACCTCCAGGTCCCTTCCCACAGCTGCTTTCCAGCNAGGTCCCTTCCCACAGCTGCTTTCCAGCCTCTCATTCCCCAATCTGTCCGTACATCCAGGGCTGCCCCATCCCAGGTGCAGAATCCAGCACTTGCCCTTGTTGAGTTTCACATGGCTGGGGATTGCCAAGTCCATTTGTTCAGGTCTCTCTGTGGGGCCTCCCCCTCCCTGCCTTTGAGGGAGTCAGCAGCTCCTCCCAGTTTTGTATCATCTGTGAACTTGCTCAGTGTCCCTTCCAGTTGTGGGTCCGAGGCATTTTGAAGATGCTGAAGAGCACAGGGCTGAGGATGGAGCCCTGCAGAACCCCACTAGTGACAGGTCCCCGGTCTGATGTCACTCCCATCACTGTCAGCTTTGTGCCCGACCCCTGAGCCAGTTGCTCACCCATCCCATGGGTGTTTACCCAGCTGGGGGCTGAACATTTTGTCCAGAGGGACACTATGAGAGGCATAAAAGCTTTACTGAAATCCAACAAGATGACATCAGCTGGCCTCCCCTGATCAGCTGGGTGGGTGACCTGCTCAAGAAAGGCAATCAGGTTTGATAAGCAGGACTTTGCTCTCATGAAGCTGTGCTGGCTGTGACCAATGACTGCATTGTCTTTCAGGAGGTTTTCAGTACCTCCCAGAATAATCTTCTCCATAACTTTTCCAGGCACTGAAGGGAGACTTTGATCAAAATGACTTTTTCTCCTCAAGTAATTTGCTGCATGTATTCCCTTAGAAGTAAAAGAAGAATACCAAAAGTTGCCTGAATTTATTATAATGTAATCAGACAGTCTAAAATTAATCATTAGCCAGTATCAATTGGCTGGCTCCATTGACATAAATGGTCTTGATTGGATAAAGCAGCAGTTTCTAAGCACAAGCTACTGAAGCCAACAGAGCTACTGAAGTTCAACACAGACAGAAAAAATAAAAATAAATGAATAAAAGAGCCCCCTACCACTATTTGATATAACAACTTCAGAGCAAACCAACATTTATTCCGAGCTGTAGCTGACTATATTTATGGGTGCTGTGTTTTATCTCAGCCACAGTGCCATCTGGTGACTATTTATACTCTTATACATTTTAAATAGATGGTATCTTTTAGACTCATCCAACCACCTCATGTCATCCATTAACCTCCTCCTAAGTTTGATCTGCAAGTGAGGAAAGGAACAGTTCTCTAGGAAATGGAATGATTCAAAATTTCCATTTTGCATGTTCTTGTTGTGAACTTAGAAGTTCATCAGGAACACAGACAACTTTAACCACTAAGGCATATGAATATTGCTATAAAATAATAAAGTTTCTGTTGCTGGAAATTAACAGCATGATCTCAAGAATGAGATACATGGAAGGGTTTGTTTTTTGTTTGCTTTTCCCTGGAATTTGGCCTCTAAAAGCCAGCTGTGCAAGGGCAAAAGCACAAACTCCTATTCAAGTCCTACTCCTAAAGTTACCACAGCTTTCATTGAAAAAGTGGTGGCAGATAAATAAATTTAGTGAAGATAAATCAGAGCATCAAGTATTAAATTTATTGATCAGTTTACTATGTCCTCATATGAAAAACTCAAATAGACTTCCCAGGCTCGTTACATATTATAGCTCTTTTAACAATTTATAGTAGTTATGAGCAAAGTTCTAACAATTTGATGAAGGCAGTAACATGGGAGAAAGATTTATGTTGGTGTTAACCTTTCTTTTTACCCCTTCTGCAAACTCAAAACAAATATTCCCATCATTATTCACCCTTCACCCTTCCTCACAACAAAATAAGTGACAAGACTGTAATACATTGCATATCTATAATAGAGGAACACATATTACACCTGGTACTGTTTTTCCTTAATAAAAAAAAATCTGTAAGAAAAACACCTGATTAGAAGTTAAGTCCATAGAGACAATTCCCCAAAGGCCCCATGGCAGGGGGATTGGAACTAGAGGATCTTTAAGGTCCCTTCCAACCCAAACCAGTCAATGATTCTATGCAGCCAAAAACTGTTCTATTAAGAAAAAAGAAGCTATTGGACACAAATTATAAGTAGACTTCTGTCTCTCCTTCCTTCTGGAATGAAAGGATTCTATGTAATATTCCACTTATTTAAGGCTTTCTATAGGCATAACCAACTTCATATGTAATAAATGTGCATACCTGATGAGTCAGAAAATTAATTCATACTGTTGTTTCTTATGCTCACTGATACTACCTCAATTTCCAGTCCAATATCTCTTTTGTCATTAAGTATATTCACGTGGAATCAAGTGTATAAAACATTAAATATTACTTCAGCTGCTACCAGTACCAGTAATAACAAAATGCTTCAACTATCCTGTAAGTAAAACAGTTGGGATGCTCAGAGAGAATAACTATTTCCTATTTTTCTGTGGAAGACACTGTTACATTCCATTTAGGGAAGAACTTTCAGCAGGCCTGCTGTTCACTGTGTAAAATAGGAAAGGCTGTTATTCAAAACCCCAAATCTGCTGCTTCTAATAGTTTCACTGGAAGAAACTGCTCTGATTCCACACTCAGTAAAGCGTAACTGTTCTGAACGTATTATGCAGGTCAGCAATTTCTGATTGAGTTTTCTTTCCATAAACCATAATATTAATAATTTTGCCATTATTCACTGTTTTCTAGAAAGCACCTCCCCCCCCAAAAGATAGCAGTTTTGGTTTTCAAGGGTAATACACCCACTCCTGACAACAACGAGCATACACAACTGTTTGATAAATTGCAGGGAAAGAAGACCCAATCTTTCCCAAGTAATTGTAATTAAACTCATCTATTGTCTTTCATTAAAATTCCCGAGTGCCACAGAATCATTTTCTATTTACTTGAATGAATATTCATTAGAGAACTGACTGGAACTCGTGTCCACTCCCCTCATGTGCTCATCATTTCAAACAAGCTCTCATCCAGGCTGGGCAGCTCTGTAACACTGCAGTGTCCTAGCCAGGAAAGGGCCTGAATTTGTATTTCTGGTGCATTGTATTGAGCTCACAAGGCCTCAGGATTGAGGTTTGCTCAGCTTGCTCTGATTGACCTGGCTGCAACTTTGTGAGGTTTAGCTGCCACAACAATTTGTCCACCTGACCAGGATACTGTGTCTGATTTGTTTTAGTTGTGTGGGACAACCACAGCTTTACACACAGAGTTGCAAGAGGCAATTGGTCTATGGAGAATGAGGTATTTATGGATAAGATAATGATATGGTGTAAATAAATAAAGGCCCTGTGTGATGACAGACACTTTGAGAGGTGGTTGCAGCACAGCTGCACAGGCAAAACCCCAAAGGCTGTAAATCACTCACCAACAATCAGATGAAGAAATGCAGATACTCAGCTGGACAAAACCCTGGTCTGGGCTAACAATAAGAACAAATAACATCTAACACATCCTGATTTGGGATGTAACAAGGAACCACAAACCAATGAAGAAAGAGCAAGGTGTAAAAATGCATTAGAAAGTGCATCGTAGAAAAGAAACCACCTGTGGCATATTCCTGCCAGTGAAGGACACTTCACCAGCACTGGGAAGAGACCAACCTTAGAGCACTGGGAGGGTGGACATAATTCCTACTCCTTTTCCTATGCTAAGAATTCAGTGTGTAATAATTCCAACTGTATTCTTCCTGTAATGGTTAAATCTGGACTAATAATGACTGAAAGGTTACAATTTCAATACTAAATACTGTACTAATACTAAAGGACTGCCTTAGCTATGTAAGATGCAACTTTCTCATTGGCTGTAAAACAATAAAGGGTGGCATCAGGTGCCTTCCAGAGGTGCCTCCCAACCTCAGCCATTCTGAGTCTGATTCTGTGAATGATGCCTTACAAATAAATAGAGGGATAAAAAAGCAGATGACATTGGAATGTTTCCTTGAACTCCCTGTGCTGTGTTCTTCTGCCTTATCTTAGACCTACAGTTCTGCTATATTTGGGGCAGATACTGCTCTCATATTTGCTGTGCAGCTCCTAGCCAGTGAACACAACTCTGCAGTGCAACTGCTAATTTTCCTTAATGAATTAGAACCTGAAAGTTCCAATTTTGTACTTTTACTTATGTTTTTCACCCTAACACTGATGACTGATGTTCAGTATACCTAGCACCACATATTCTCAAGACTCTTTCGTGTACTGGTGAAAAATGCCACAGAAATGCTGCAGATCACTCAAAAAAACAGTAAGATGATAACACAACTACAAGAATACAGTGTGATTCTGAAAAATGTCTTTCCATTTTTTCCTATTCAGCACTTTGACCCTGAAGTTCTTGGATGAAAAATAGCAAGGAGCAACTCACACTAAAACGGCAAAGTAGTCTCCAAAGAGAGTGTACTGCCCTGAACTGGGCTAAGGTCTTGAAAAGGAGACTTTTGATCCAAAATTACTGTGTTAAGAATCTGGGTCTTCTGCAGTCCTCAGAAATATTTATATCAAGAAAGAACAGTTAACAAAAGTCAATCCTTAAAGTGCACTTTTATAATGAGTGAAAAATCTATTCAAAATGCCTTTCCTGCTCCATTCAAGCTGAAGCACTCCAAGCAAGTGCCCTATTACCAGCCTATTCATGTGCCAGGCATTAGCAGCCTGTTGTAACAAGAAATCTCCTCTCTACAAGAAGTTACAAAATTTCATTCAAACTATGACATCCCAACCACCACCTATCACGTCACCTTTCGCAATTAAAACATTCAGCATAGAACCTCGGTGTAAAAATTCAGTTCACAGAACTCTAACAGGGTGAGGATTCATTGAGGTTTTCAGGACTTCCCAGGAGAAAGTGAGAAGAATCTTTCTACAACTACATGTATAGAACTGCATGTAATCTCTTACTCAGGGGAAATAAAACAGCCCCACATTCATGTTAAACAAATAATGGTGGTTGTTTTTAAGTCCATTTTCAAGTTAAAATCAAACAGGAGCACTGGAAGATGCTGTCAGGCAGCAATTGAAACAGATTTCTGCAAAGTAAACAAGCTCAAATGCTTGACTTGAGCTTTCACCTAAAGAAGCATCTTCAAAAGTAGCACATTTTCAAGCATGTGTTAAACGAAAACAGCAGCAGTCAACTTTCCATTTTAAATGAACAAATTTGTAAACTTGTTTGGAAAGAAGTAAATTAAGAACTGACAAAAATGACAGCTGAAAGCGGTAGAACAGTCACGGTATTTTTTTTTCTAAATATAAATCAAGTAAGACTGAAATATCTTCAGTTTCTTTTATAAAAGCAAGTTCTAGTTTTCTTTTTTTAAATCTACCTACTTGTATACGATTTTAACTGGCATTAATCAGTTTAGAATTGTTTTTCATACTGCTGAAGTTATCGTTCTCTTTTTTGAAATCTCCATGTTTATGTACTATCTTAACTGGCATTAATCAGTTTAAATTGTGTTTCATAATGCTGAATGAATTAATTATATCTTGCAGTTTCCAAGTTACTTGTAGCTTATGCGGCTCAAAACCTGAGTCACAGATTAGAACACTAAAAGCACCGATATATGTATTTAGTAAAAGTAGTACGATTTTCCACAGAATACAGCATAGAATTATATAAAAAAGATGGGACACAACAAGAGAACACGAAGGCTACAACAAGCACCCATCTCAGCTTAGTAACCAGAGAGCCTTCATCAATATTCCTCAAAAATAAGCAGCTCCAAATCTCTCTGCTCCACACCTAAATATTTGTACTCACTCAAATTTATCTCCTGTGTGCTCACAAAGCCTTGCTTGCTTTGGGGTTTTCTTCCTGCAAACTCTGTTGTTGCATTTTTATATTACAGATCTTCAAACATTTGAGTAACTAAGGGGTCTCACTAAGGGGTATCACAAAGTGTAAACTACTTGGGCTTACAGGCTTGGGTACTAAATAAATGGAGCTATTGCTATTCTTTTACGTAATGGAATCTAAGAAAAATTATCTTTCTGAACACTTTTCCATATTATGCAGTCCAACTATTCCAAAATTGGTTTAGTGCATTATATTCTTCAGGTTTTTTGAAGTCTTAGAAATGTAGAAATTCTTTATAAAGGCCTTAAAACTGGTAATTTCAGTCTTTTCCATTAATGTTATTCAAAACCCAACAGATCAAGTACTTCCAATAGAAACATAAATGTGTCTGCTGAAAAAGATCTCTCTTTCTGTTATTTCTGGAGTTTTCCCCATCATTTCATGGTACAAACCTCCAATACACACACACACACAAGAGCCATTTTATTTAAAATACACACTCCGGTATGTGGGATATGAAAATCAACTACTTTCAACAGAGTATGAACAAATCATCCAGACAAAACATTTGCATGTATTTATGACATAAGTTTACCATTCACACTACAATCCACTGTGTGGTATTTAATTAATAGGAGGGAGTCATATTTAGACCATGTCTAAATTCCATTCTTGAAATATTAAATTCATATTAGAAATTCCTGCTTAGATTATACCTCAATTTCTTAACTTAAATAAGGTCCAATTCCATGTAGGCAGAAAATCTTTTCAATTTCCAACAGAAATTGAAATTTCCTCTCTTCAAAATCTATCACGAGTTGCTTGTAGAACAGGCAACCTCCAAGTTACAAATCACTGGGAATTTAGGTATCCTGTAAGATTTTATTTTTGTAAATAGTATGAACTCTCAGTCATGGACACCTTGACTGAGAGAAAGATGAGTTAATTTACACATGCATTCTCTGGCAGTCACTAATTATTTTTTAACTCAGCTTCACCTTAAACCATATATTAATGGAAAAAAACATATTTAAATTTAAACTCTCTATGAGGAAATGTGGGGAAACTTCATTACGGTGGCATATTAAATAAAAGGCTTAACTTTCAATCAGATTTCTTTAAAAGAAGGTTTAGACTCCAGTAAGGAAAAAAAAAAAAAAAAAAAAACCAAGATTGAAAAGGAAAAAAGCAGAAGTTGCTGGGATGCTGCGATAATTTAAGCTGAATTTTATCCAAATAGCACACAAGTTTTGGTGGGACATAAGGATTAACACACTTAACACTTGCCAAGACTGCCACAACACTGAAATGTCCTCTTGAATTCATTTCAGAACAGGTGCATCCCTACATTTCCAAGAACGATTCCAGCAAGACCCAGCCTTGAGAGGTCCTGTGACACGGACGGGCAGAGCCACCCATGGGGATGGGGACCCTGCGGACATTTTTAACAGCACATTGGTAGCACAGCAGCCATACAGAGCTATACAAGTTTCAGAGCCTTAATTTGTTCTTCTAAGTCCCCAAGTGAAAAAGTAAAGGCAAAGTAAAAACCTTCCCAGAAGGAAGCAAGGGAAGCGATGCAATCAAGAAGGAGAATGTTGACAATTCCCTTCTGTTTATTTGCAGCTAAATAATTTTGTTTATACTACTGCTTAAAACCTCTAGCTGCAGAAAAAAATCCTAACTCCTTCTAGGAGGTCATGGATTTGTTTTCACTCTGTGCTCTGAATATTCATTAAACATGCAGGGAAGCAATTTTTAATAAATTATATGATCATAAGCTGATAGAAAGACCTGAGAAGTGGCACTGGCAATTAGGGAAATTCCTGAGACAGGAGGGAAAGAAAAAAACCTAAAAAAAGAAACCAGCAGCAATCACAAGTATTTTAAAGAACTTGGGCATTATCACAGAATATAAAGGAAAAGGCAAGTAATACGCAGATTTCAGTTTTTCCTGTTTATTTTCTTTGCAGCCTTACTTATTCCCACTGATTGCTACTGAGCTAAAGCAAGGATAAGCACCCAGGAAAACACGACCTGAACTGAATACAAAGAGAAGATGAGAAGCATCATCCCGATGCTGCTAGTTCACAAAAAAGGTGTATCTCTGCCTTATCACAGATAAAGCATTACTCAGATTAGGAACTCTGTATGCCCTGGAACCAAATATGGAGAAAAACCTCAGCTACAGCCAAATTTGTGTGACAATAACCAGAAAAGCCTTTCTTATTCTTCCTGTCTTGGCAATTTTGGTCACTCTGTCTCTTAATTTTTTTTTTTTTAAAGTATTTCGATATAAAGAATGTATTACAGAAAAACAGACATAGAGATATTCACCATCTCTTCACCTTAAAATTCATTTAACAGTAGGCTTGATTCAATCCATATTCCTTTCAATTTAGAATTCCCTAGAAAAAGCTCAGAACGTGGTGCTTAGATTGAAAATTGAAATATTGAAAATCCACATTTGATCTTCTCCATCACTTCAGAGCAGCCACTCCAGATCCAAACCTACTCCCCGAGTATTAAACGCTGCAGAGAAACTCCAAACCTGTAGTGTCTATTTTTCATTTAATTGCTTTCAAATCAGACAGAGCCTGAACAAAACCCACAGACAAACCTCTATACACAGAGCACAACGTGGAAAACACTGTTTCAAACCTGCTGCTATTCTTTAAGATTTTCCCAATTCATAAAACAGCAGGAAAATGTAAACCAGCGAGCTGGTCATGCAGAGAGAGAAGTGTGGTAAATTTCAGTTTATCCTGGGTGATGAGCTAAAATTCAAGGCTTATTTTTAAGGGTCAGAAAAATAAAATGTCCACCACAACTCCAAACAGGTAACCATGCAAATGGAAAGGAATACATTTTTAAAACACAGGAACTAAATGACCAAAATAATCTGTACCTTCCCTCATAGGAATGCAGCAAGGGGGAAAAAAAAAAAGAGGGGGAAAAGAAAAGATGTTAGAGAAGCTGAGAAACTGTGCTGAGATGTAGCACTCCACACTGCTCCAGAGCCAATCCAGCACATTTGTTTAGGTTAGTCCAAGGCCAACACTTCAGCCTGGCTGACAAAATTTTAATGAAGTGTTTCACTGTTCTGGAGATTTTAACCATTTGAGCACAAAGGATGAACAGCTCCTCACTTTGCTGGCTGCATTCTGAATTTTTCTTTTCAACTCCTTCAAAAGAAAAAGCTTTTCTTGTCTCAGAGATCAAATTTACAAAGGACTTTTTCTGTTGTTTTCCTTATCCTGTAATCTGAAGGCTTTGGTGTCCAAAAGCAAGTTCCACTTCAATAAAATTCAGACTTTCTGTTGAGAAAGCACAGGGAGCAGTGGCCGAGCAGCTTCCTCTTTCCCGAGATACACAGAAAGACTTTGTAACTCTTCTGAGGCAATTAAACCTTCATTCCTTGAGACAACTGCACAAAGTTTTTACTTTTTAGTTCTTTTTTGCAGGGACATGAGCCAGATAAGAATCACAGAATTATCAATCCAAGATCATCAAGTCCAACCTTTGACCAAATATCACCATGTCCACTAAACAGCACCACAAAATGCCACATCCGGTTGTTTTTTGAACACTTCCAGGGATGGTGACTCCACCACCTCCCTGGGCAGCCCCTTCCAGTGCTTAACCACTCTTTCAGTGAAGAAATTTTTCCTAATATACACTGTGAGTATTTTGAAATGGGGAGATTTTGTTGCTCTGAGGAAGGAAGGTAAAAATCAAGATGCAAAATGAAAATGTACTGCAGTCAGATTCACAGATGGACTTCTATCCCCATTTGATGCTCTTCTACATATCCTTTAAAAGCCTGATGGTCATAGTTTGATTTTCTCTCTGAGTAAGATGCAAGCCTGTGAGCTGAACAAATGAGGAAAAGAGAGCATGAGCTGAGCCTTACTGACTTTCACACGTTGGGCTGGTACAAGGTACTCGACAGATGGCAGGATTCCTGAAAAAGCCAGCCAGGATTTTGTACATGGCAAAGCAACAGTGAGTAGAAAATACTATGAGAGATGAGAAGAGACATAAACAAAAAGGAGAAAAAAAAAAGGGCAGAAAAGCTTCAAAGAGCTTATTATAAGTTATTAACAAAAGACATTTCTAGACAAAGGTAGAAACAAGTGTTAGTAGTGTTAGAGAGGAGGAAAATCAATGACACAGCCCTTGCTCTTCCTTATGTTCCCTGTGCATGGGACACACTGCAGGTATCAGAACTGCTCTGGGCCATTTCTCCTGTCACTGGACAGCAGCGAGCAGAAGTTACAGGCAAGCAGAGCTATTTGAGATTCCTGCTGTCAAGCTGTCCTTCTGGTATTATTTTTCCATACATTCCTCACTGGAGTGAGCTGGATATTATGATAATGGACATTAGAGAAACATCTATGAATGTTGTCCAGAATGCTGAATGTGGTTTTTTCTCAATGCAAAATTATTAAGTTGATTAAGTTGATCTGGATTCCTCCTCCCTTTCTCTGTCAGCCAGTATTCCCTAGATGTTTATTCCTGGAATATAGAGACCCCTATTTATGCCTTCCTGTTCCTTGGGAGATTCAACACACAACTGGGAGAGCCTGGTGTGATGAACACACAGCTCAGCAGGACTTAGCCTGGCACTGCACAGTGCAGAAAACATCTTGTTTTGCACACAGTTATGTCACAAAGGCTGATTCCCAGGGGGAAACAAGGTCCCCTGTATACAGTAAATAAAGAGAGAATGTCCACAGGCTCATTGTGTTACCTTTTCCATCAGGGACCTTTTAAAGCAAGTGGCTTTCACAAAGGAGGTGAGGTGAGCAGAGTTGCCACTACACAAACAGCTGAGGATTGGGTAGTTTGGATTTTGTGGGGGGGTTGAGTATTTTTACTCCACAGAAATCATAGTCAAAGTTATTCTTCAAAGTTATTAGTGAAATACACGGTTAAAACTGCTCAAATTTGGGGACAGCTTTTTCTTTTCTTCAACTTACCTCTCTTAATTTGAATAACAATCACTCCCAGGAATAGTTGCTGAAGTAAGTGGTATAGACCATGATAATGAAATTATTTCTACTTTTAATAATTTTTCAGTTAAAAATCTAACGATCACCCACCATTTCAGCTCCATTCCATCCAGACTGGGAGATCATAACCCACACTTGGATACCAAGTACAAAGAACAGTTACAATTCAAATTATTTTACTTCTTTTGTGGTAGAAAAATTGTCATGGTGAAGTTATGCATTATAGTTGCATGACAGTACCACCACAAAGGAAACCTGAAAGGTCAGTTTCAAAATGAAACATAAAAAAAAAAAATGTTCATTATAATTCATAAAACTTTAAAACTTTACAGAGATACAGCTTCAAGAGCAAAACCAGCACTTTGGGGGCAATCATCACTGAGCTGTATAATAGTGAAGGAAAAGCAGTGTCCTCCTTCCTTCGGAATTTGACATTTCTGTCATACACAAAAGTTCTGAATAAAATTCTAAAAATAATTGGTCCCACATTATCTCATTTAAAATAAGTAGAGAAAAAAAGCTACCTAGGGCAGAAGGCCCTTTATTTGCTTTAAAACCCAGTGGTGGAAATTGAAGGTAAGACAAATTAGAGGTAATGGTAAAATGCACTTTTGAAAGGCACGGCTATTTCACCAATACAGGAACTGCTGTAAGGATATAGAAAGTTTTCTGCCACTGAAACATTTCCATAAAATTCGCTAACTTCCAAAAATGCGTGTTTCAGCTCAGAGTTCTTGGCTAGAAGCTCAGAGGTAAATTTATCAGGATCAGATTAGATGGATCATCAGTAGGAAGTTTTCCACCAAGGCTACAAGAATAGCTTCCCAGCATCTGGATATCATTCCAATTTTTTTATAATTCAACTCATTTGCTCTCCATTTGTAGCTATTCCCCTCATTATTCTAGCTTGGAGCACCTGTAGTCTACAGGTAATTACTAAGCAAGCAGATAAACTCAGGGAGAGGATTTGGATTGCCCACAGCACTGCACTGACCAACAAGAGGCAGAAAAACAAATGAAGAATACCATGGAAGAATTAAAACAAAAAGATACAGACAGCTGCCCATTGGGAACAAGTACCGTGCAAGGGGCAAAATCTAGAAATAGCTTTTGGTAGAAGATCAAGGTTCTAGGCAAAGAAAACCTAACGTTGAATTTCTCCAGCAGTAAAGAATGCAGGATTTTAGATTATTTTTTTCATATTCTTAGAAAGAAGATTACATCACCTGTTTCTCACCCTCATCATGGGATGGAGCATTTGGTGTTATTTTGACAATACTCCCAACTGTACATCTTGTGTGATCTTGGGCAAGTCATTTATTCATTGTTCTGGACTGTCAGCATCAATAGTAATAAAATTGTCTGTTACTTGCATTTGCACAGTGTCTAACCAAAAATGAGTGGAATTTCATGGAATTACTCATGAAAGTTACTGAAATGGACTGCTCACCTTGCTGGGCATTTGATACAAAGATATAACCTAGCTGAAAGTAAACTTGATAAAATTTAGACACATGAGTTACTGCCATGAAGCAATCCAGAAGCTTCCTTGCTCCACAGATTAACTTCATTACAAATACGTATTTTAATTGCTTCTTGTCATTTGTCTTTTTCTCTTCTCAGACCTATTTCAGCTAAACCAATCATGTTTTAAGAGCCACAGGTTTAAAATTAGCAAGTCAGTCAGAGTTCTCCACTCTCACCAATCTGCAAAGTGTGATGTATTATGCTCACTGTATTTAATGGCTACAGACAGCTGAAGCACATCCGAGTCACTTAGCAGTAATATTTATACCAATACATTATCAAACTACACACCTCTAAGTGGTGCAGAAAATACTCCACACAAAAACAACAGGCACCAGTGCAAAGGATCGATTTCCCAGTGTAATATTCACAGTACTTTTTACCTTTTACTACCAGAGAACAAGATTTTTATTCCATTTAAACACAAGAACATTAGGAATTTAATTTATTCTAAGATTACACCTACAGAAAATCAGGTCTAGATGAATCACAGAGAAACATGTAAGAAATTACACTCTACTTAATCAACATCCTCAAATTCCTACACTTTCCCCTCTTCACGTAACATTTTTTTCATCACCTGCTTTTCCCTCTCTCACATCATCAGTCACTGCAATATACAGCAAGATCAGCAATTTAATTACAGCACAGAGAAGCCAATTTCATAAAATGACCAACAAAATATGAGCTGGTTCTGTTTTATCTAACACAGTATTAAAAGCTGCATTTATTTTAGTCTCAGGGTTTTCTCCTCTTTGTCTTACAAAGAATTTCCTCTTCTCTACTTTTGATAATTTTAAATAATTTTCATTGCTTGGCAATTTAAGTATTTTGAACTCGGTCTTGTCCTACTCCTCCTAACAAAGAGTCAGCCTCTGACTGATCAATAAATTTAGCACATCATCATTCTTAGTACTAAATCAAAAAGCTTTAAACACAACCATAAATAAATTAAAATTCTCTTAAGCAATCCCTCTTCCAGACCATCTTACTAAAAACTCGCAAGCTATGACATTTAAAACCCGGTTTACTCATAAACAGCAAATGTGGAGCTTGCTGTGATGATTATCCAGTCGTTTCCCTCAGTGAAACCAAGTTGGTAAAGCACATTCTGAGGTGCCCTTTCAAAAATGCCTTGGCATCAATTACAGCCATCACATTCTGCACTTCCCATTTCTTCTGAGCAAAACTTCCACACTTGACCTACTTCTCTGAAGTCCCCACAGTGATAAATTACTGAACTTCATTCTCTTTCTCATACTCCTGGAGAAGACAGCTATTAAAAATGCCACTTCTAGCTACACAGAACATTTGCAGTCTAGAGATTCTACTTTTTTTTTAATCAGGATGCTCTTTATCTCCTTTGGCCAGCTGCCCAAAAATGAGAACAAAACTCCAACCCTTACTATGATCTGCCTCTGTTATTGAGGAATTGAAAATACTTCAATGAAAAAAGTTACTTGAAATATTAAGAAACTGAACTTGCTTGCAGATTTATTTATTCCCAAATGCAGAGAAAAACCCATGGCACAGTGTTTGTCACAGCCTGCAGTAAAGCTGTTCTTCATTACTTGTCAATGCACTGAGTTTTCTGGGTAAAAGACCACAGAAAATTATTAAATCAAGAAAATGTATGGAATTTCAAAAAAGTTCCATCGAACATTTGGCAAGAAAATATTATCATATGCAGGATGAGCACTATTTAAGCAAAAATGCAGAATGAGGCTGAAACCAACTTCAGCAGCAAATGTCTGGATCTACAACACAAGCAGTGTAAATGTACATGGGTAAGAAACAAGTAAATAAGGCACCTGAAATAAAGAGTGGTCTTTGATCCAAACCCCGTGCCTGACCTACCTCATCTGTTCTCATTAAAAGAGGAGGACTAAACATGCAAGAACTTGCAAATGCAAAATTAATGTATAAAACCCCAAGGGGATTCGGAATTTGTGACACCCGACCATGGGGCACACAGCAGGTTACATTCTGAGAGCTCCAGGGGCTCTCTGACCTCTGGAAGAACATTGTAAGGGAATTTATGATCCAATGCAAGCAGAGAATTCAGACAAACATCTCAGTTCCTAATTATTCTTAAAATTTCTTACAGAGCTGACAACTTTCACCACCCTGTTCCAGATGTTTGTTCCAACCCTCCCTCTGCTTCAAGTTTCCAGCTCAGCAGGTTTTCACATGAGCCCAGCTTTACTATTTCTCCATTATTCTAACCCAGGCAACTTCCCCTCCTTTTCTCCCCTCGCTTTCTATGCAGCCAATGCCCTCCTACAAAAGCCAACCTCAGTATTGTTTTGCTTTCTCCTCATAATGTCATTATGGATGTGACCACCTGCAGCTGTTCACATAAGCTCTGTTTATTGTGTTGATGTCAACTTTCATTTTTCTTTGTTCATCTTCAGACAAGAAAGAGAGGTGAAGTGTGGTTTACACAGGAGACTGCACCTGCAGCTACTCCTGATGAGAGATTGGTTTGGGTATAAGCAGGGTATCTTCACTTGTTTTCTGAATGACAATGAAGCAAGTCCACAGAAACAGTGCTTTTGACAGGCAGGCAGTGAATCTATCCAAAATTCTTCTATTAGTACTTTATAAAATTTTTAATTCTTCTTTCATGTCAAATAAAATGAGAAAAACAGCATATTGCATTGAAATTGCAGATACTACTGTGGTAATATTGAATATAAAATACCAGACAAGCTGAATGAATTGAATTGATCCAAATCCAAGGGGTAGCAGTGTTTTTTTCCATCCCTGGCTCTAAGGAATAGCTTCAGCAAAACATTTTCTTAGTGTTCTGAATTACAGCCCTCTCTAGGGCACAACAGCCTGTTCCTTTCTTGATAGAACAATTCACAGAAGAAGAGAGGAAGAGGACTGGTGAGCCAAAATTGTCTGGAATATTCAACTATTTATAGAACTCACGGGAAGGTAAGCAATGCTGAACTGGGCAGGGAAGGAAAGTTAAAAGCATTTAGACCCAGAAATGCTCAAAAATTGCCAGCTTTCATCTAGATCCAGATCATAATCAAATTTTGCCAGACAGGTACCAACTGCCAAAAATCCATCTCTCCCTTGTTTTTGCAGAATGGCTCTATTTTTATAATCCACTTTAACTCAAAGAAAACTATAATTCTTGGCCAGGAAGGCAAGAAAAAACACTTTGCTGACCTGGCAAAGGTTGATGTAGCTCACGGCCCCAATTTGAGCAGGCTTCAAGAAATGTTAGTGGCTTTCTGGCACTCATATCACAAATGTCAATTATAAAAAATAATGTATGTATTATTTTGATAAAAATCAGATTTGGAAGTGAGTGAGTTTTGTTTATTTTTTATCTTCTCTTCTACCATCTTGAAAGTCATTAGGAAAAGGAGAGATAGAAACCTAAGACTTGATGTGTTTAATACTGAGGGAGAACTCAGGGCCACGAAATTTACAAGCATAGTACTGAATTCCAAGTTAGGACAGTGTGGAAGTAGAATATCTAAACTGGGCTATATATTTGTGCCTAAGATCTCATTCCTATTTTCACATTTATTCAATGAAAAGGAATCTAAATTTCAGTTGTTTTATACAGATTCAACATCCACACTAACTTCAGCAGCACCCAAAATTATTTAAAAATTAAACAACAAAAAAATCCCACTTGTTCTGTTTAAGGGCTTAAAAACTTAGAATAGATGTAAGGCTTATGAGTAAAAGGAGTTAGAGCTTAAAGTATCAACAATATAAAGTTTATCCCTATTAGCAGCACACTTTCAAATAGAAAAGTAAAGCCTGAGAACTGAATAGAAAAAAAATCCAATTAAGGCCCGTATCTCATCTTAATACACTGCTGACTAAATCAGAAAAGATACATTAAAGACAGTGTGTTAAATTAAATTAGCTCTACATACTGTATTTTAACACTTCCTACCATTTAGTGGTAGTGCAGGAACAGAGCAGTTTTATGAGAGTACTTAAACCTCTCCAGCTTCTGCAGCTGAATCTCCCGAACTGCAGCTCACATTCAGGATGCAGAGGGTAATTCTCCTGAACAAACAAGTCTCAAAACAAATAAAGAAGTCAGCCAAATCCCTTATAAATTATAAACCAGCCCTGTCTGCCAAACAACTGGCCAGTAAGCACTGGGTGTGCTTAACAGCTTAAACTAAGGTTTTAAAAAACTCACAATATGCTTTCAAAGTTTTCATGACCCAGCTAAAAGAGTTCTCCATTTCAACTTTTCATTTGGGTTAGACAGATCTCCAAAGCTTAAGTCCATATGGAATATGGAGTGAAGTGCCAGCGTGTTTCTTCCATCACTGACAAGAACTAGACTACACCACATAATCTCAGCTTCCAAGCATGAAAAGCAGTGCAGAATTCCCTAGGTTAAAACTGACACTGTGTTTGCTGAGAGATTATGACATCTGGTTAAATTCCTCGCTGCAGCTGTTGCATTAAGACATAGAATGGTTTAATATCTCTAAACACACTACAGTGTTACTCAAAAAGTAACAGATTCAGCCTCCAAACCGACATTTGCACACCAGTATGACCGCAGCAATGCAGAGCTGAGCAGGGTAACTCATCCTTTCAGGCAGATACACCCTAGAACAACCAAGGCGTTTAGGCACGGCTCAGCACAACTTCCCAGCACTGAACAGCAGAAAAGAGTATCTGAACATAATATTACACTGTGAGATCCTATTCAGCTTGAGGCTATCAGCAAGCTTTATGATAAGGTCATAAAGCAATTTTTACACTGAATTTATGAGCTCATTGTAACAGTCATTTCCAGAAGCCAGTGACCAGTTTATTAGGAGAGAGCCTGCAGCAAAATTGGAAACAGAGATTGCAGAGAAGCTCAACTGCAATATCCAAGACTGAAGCACAAAAATTGTAAGGCAAACAAGTAGGGAGGGGAGATTTAAGTATGAGGCTTATAAATATCTGAACAAGGACATTTCAGAATCAGCAACATGGGAAGCATTGATTTACATTCACTTTCATTTGCAGATATTCACTTTTATTTGAAGACGAGCTTATGCACAGCATGCAGGATTGAAAAATAACCCCTACCCCTGAATATTCACACCAGACACCTATTGTTAAATCATGAATAAGTGACAGCAGAGTGTTTTCACCACACATACAAATTGTTTAAGATCCATCTTGCTTCTTAACTTAAAAACTCCCACTTGCTTCTTACATTAGTCCTTGTCAAACCACTCTAATTGGCACAACTATAAACCAAATGTAACCCGGCACTCATCCCAAACTGCACCATGAGGGACAAACCAACAGCCCACAAAATTGTTTTGCTGCCACAGGGAGAAACTCAAGGATCTTTTAAGGAGGTTCTAGGGAACTCAAGAAGGTTTATAAATATCAAATATTTTGAGACTCATTATCAAAGAGAACCTGGGATCATCTCTCGTGTGCAGATCCCAGCTTGTTGCATTTCAGACAGTGATGTCTGAACAAAAGCATTTGACAATGAACATAATTCATGTACTCAAAGACACCCAGCCTAAAAGAAGAGAGAGTCAAATCCAAAACCACAGCAAATTCCTCAAAACTCAGCCAAGAAAACTGGACCACAGCACATTCTAATTGTATCTTTAAATGCTTAATTGACTGGATTGTTTACAGTAACTCCCTGATGGTATGGTTTGGAACTTATCTAGCTTTCATTTTAAGCTACTGGTGGTTCTTATGCTGCTTCCTACTAAAGAGCAGTGCCAAAACCGAGAGAAGTAGAAATAACGTGTATTACAGAGAAGGAGTGAACATACAAAGCTGGATAAACCTTGTTATCACAGAATGACCACCAGTCAGGGGTAATGCAGTCACCTGAACAGGCAAATGCATCTCCTCAGTTATAACAGGCAATTTTTTCTGGTCATTTGCCCACTACCCTCTGTGTCAGTCCATGTACACAGAGACTTAATTATGTGGATAGTCCAGTGAATCAGAAAACATTTCTAAGACAGTTCCTAAATAGTTTTGAGCTCCACAGGCATTTTTAATCCAAGCAGATAAAATTATGGTTTATAGTAGTTTATAGTAGCATAACTGGGACAAACTCCAGGCACACTACAGATCCTGTACAGCAGTCATACACAGCAGGCTCAGGACACAGAGACATTTACTCAGCAAAGAACCCTTTGATGCTGTTGGAATGTGTATTCTCTACTCAACGTAGTTTTGACCATCTGAATGGTTCTTCCATCACAAAATACCAATTCAATCAAAATTCATCCCATCAACCTGGCAATAGGATCCAGCTTGTGCCTTCCCACCACACTGTTTTGCTATACACTGTTAAAAACCAAGTTTCTGCTTCAACGCCCTCCAACATCGTTGTAATACTATCACACAGATCACTGGGAACCTGCAAGTTCTTGGTTGCCAGGACAACTGATTGATAAGGAAAAAGTGCACCAAAATGCTTTTTTCTTCATGTATTTGGTGCAAAGTTCTGCATTTCTAGATTTTTAATCCTGTGTTGAAGTAACACTCCACTTGCTGCCATGACTCAGAAGTGTCTACAGGTCAGACATTCTACACAAATCTCTGAACTTAAAAATTAATGCTGGATATTTTATTCACTTAAATAGCAAATTATTTCCTCAATCATACTGATTTATAAACAATTGGGAAACACCTTGCTATGTCATAAAATACAAAGGCTTCAGTAATTTTTTTAACACTCTTCCTATGCTGTAATCATGTTTTCTGTGCTGCAGAATCAATTGATGATGAATTAGCAGTGCTAATTCACTTACAAATTAAGTTTCACCTGTTTCTTGCTCAGACAGAATTGTGAATATTCTCACAGTGAAGGAAGCAAATTCACAGCCAAAGCAAGTCACTGAGAAAAGCAGAGCCTGTGTTTGCTTCTCAGCCAAACACATGTGAAGCCAAATATTGCACTGTACAACACTTGCTCTAATTCCTGATGAGATGAGCTGATGCAGAACATGGATCCGTGCAGGGAATGTATCAAGTACTGCACACAACACAACATTCACCAAAGCTTGGGAAGAGACCAATGAAGTGCTGCAGTCCGTATTTTTACAATCTTTCTTATTTTCATCTTAAATTGTATCTTCTTCAAATCTGGCCATTATGAAGCTAAACTTATTTCATGCTCAAAACAACTTTACACCTTCAACAGGTAAGATCTGCCACAAAAAAGCAAAGAGAAGCTCTGTCCAGGGCAGACTCTTGGTAAGCAAAATGCAGCTTCCACTTACACAACTGTTCTTCCACCCTGCTACTTTTATTTGCTTTTCCTTCGACTATCTCAACTATTCTGTTTTATTACTTGTATGCACACCACTAAAAAACCTCACTGCAAGAAAGCCAAGAGTTCATAGAGAAGCACCTTCCTACAGAGTAAATAGCACGAGGAAGCACCATGAGCTGAGCTGACAGCTCCCCCAGTACACCACAGCGATAACCAACTCTGCACCTTCCACTGCTAGCCTGATCTTTCTTCACCTTCTTTGTTTGTTGGCTCTAATATAACAATCCAAACACAGAACATCAAGCTGTGCTAAAGGAAACCAAAGGGAAATATTTATGAGACAAGGAAACCTTTGTTTTTTAATCACACAACAAACCATAGCACAGTACAGCAAAAACCACAGGATTTACTTATTCTGATGTTATTCCCTTACCTTGACGTGACTGAAATCACCAACTTTGCTGCTTTCTTGGGGATTAAGAGGTTTGGTCTCCACTCTTGGTTTGACAACTTGCCGGAAAGGACTGGAGAGTGGGAGGCCACTGACACTGATTCCATCTGGAACAGAGAACAAATAGAATTACCTTGCTTATCTAATGCTATACTTTGTTCCAATTAATTTATTTCTGTATTATCAATGGGAGAGAAGAGACACAGAAAGTAATATGAACCTTTTATACAAAAAGACAAAACAAAAGACAAATATTATTTGGCTGTTTCTCCCAGGACACCAAAAAAAAATGGAACTTGAACACACCAAAAACTCGGTGAAGATCACAGGGAAGGACGGCAACTGCATTTGAAATATCACAACAGAGATGTCAGAGTTAATAATATAAAATTAATTTTAACATTTACAATATTGAAATAAAGATAAAAGGTTGTGGATTTCCATGACAGTGACCCTATCAGCTCCTTAGGATCTTTAAATTAATTTCTGGTATGAGGATTTCTTTTTCAAGCATATATTGTGGAAAATGACAGAAAACAGAGATGTCACGTTTTGTACAGCCACTGATGCAAAACTAAATAAAATAGTTCTCATTTATAAAGGAGGCAGAATGGAAATTTAAGGTTTCCACTGTAAGAGTCAACAAAAAAGCTTAAGAAATACCCTGACAGGAATCCCCAGTTTGGTGTTTACTCCCAGTCTGGGTACTGGCACATAGGATAGCAGCAAGATACAACAGAACAACTTAACAGTGTCTGTTATTGCCAACAAGGTGTAACCTGAAAGTAAATAAATGCACTGCAGCATATTTGGAGTTCTCAGCCCAACCAAGGCTACATTCTCAGCACCATCTTAAAATGTGTGAAAATTACTGCTGAATCAAAAAAAGAAGAACAAGAAAATTAAAATAATTAAGCTTAAACATATTAAACATATAGTAAAACTATATTCACTATTTGTTATTATTTAGATTTACATCCAAAGAAGAGCAGGACTTTGTTCCTTGATGCTGTGCAGGGCAACTGCAATCCACAAACAACAATTAAATACAAGCAAGATCTCATGTACAGCAGCAGGCACGTACAGCTGGACACGTGGGAAACACCAAAGTGTTACACAAAACCCAAACATATTCCCTACATTGCTCCTATGAAATCTGGACACGTTGAGGATATGTTCCTCAAAAGAAGAAACCATAAGAACGAGATGGAACATGAAAGGGGTTTTGCTTCATTAAACTTCACAGGTACTCAAATGAGAAATCAAAGGAAGTATTCCCATATTCCCTTACTGGCAATTCCATTCACTAACTGGTTCTAAAATGCACCTTAGCACTGAATAAATATCCTGTTGTATCAGTTCCTGGGGGAGAGCAGGACAGGCAGGTGAGAGCACCCTGCCCATGCAATGCAGCAGGCCCACGAATGAGACAAAATACAGGAATAAATACGGAACTACATTTGATCACAGGCTTTGAAAGCCGCTCTTTCAAAATGAAAATTAGAAGTTTTAATTGAGGAAAAATTCTTCTCCAACTGATAAATGATTTTCACTAGCTCTATACTTAGAACAAAAACTGACACTGACTGGTGCATAAAATTGCAAATTAAAACATGAAAAGAACCAAGCATGAAAATCTGCATGGCATTAATCAGATTTTCCATGTTTTATATGGCATGAGCTTTCTTTTCTTTGAGAGAGGAATAGATAATACGTAAAACAACATCACAGATACACAATTAAATGCCTTTCTTAGTTATTTTATCCTTTAAAACCCCATTTTATTTTTATTTTCTGTGGTGGGGGGGAAGAAAAGACAATAGTTTAAAACTTTTCTCTGGGAAGAAGAGAAGTTTTACTCTCTATAACTGCATCTGAAAACAGAGGTTTTCTAGCAAAGGAGACATCAGGATGAAAAGGAAGTCGAAGGTAACTTGGTAGTGGTTGAACTTTCTGTCTCAGGTCTGTGGCACTCTCACACAGCCAGTGCCAGGCACTTTTTATGCTGCAAATGATTCAGCCCTTCACAGCCTGGACTGCTCAAGTCAACTTCTCTGCCAGAGGACAAAAAAAAATTCATGTTCTGCTGCAAACAATTTATTTTTTAAATTATTTTGGTTTTTCTGTTCTTTGACCAGGCAGCAATGGTAGAAAAACCTTGCCCAGCTCCTCTGCAATGCATTAAATAGTCAGAATAGGGGAAATCCTGTTAAAAACCCTGGTAGGCTGCAGAACTTAATGATGGCAGGAGAAAACTGAGCATCAGTGAAGCAGTTCTCCAGAAGTTTTACATTATTGATACTTATATTTTTTGAGATTTCCTACGTTTTATTTTCTCTCATGAAGTTTAGAGAGATGAAGATGCTAAATCCTCCATAGTTTTCTTTTGTCAATCCCTACTGTCAAACAGCCTGAGCAGCCTTGTACTATAAAAAGAATAATTGTCTTTCTACTTTGTCCAGAAATTTTCCTAATTTCAACAATCCACATTGAATATTTCCATGGTAACAGCATATGACCAACACTTTTTCCATGGTAACTGCGAAAACACAGCTTGCCTTTCTAACATCCCAGTCACTGCTGTCACAACAGAGCAAAATCTCCTACCAGCATTTCCTCTCTCCTCTCATATGTTAAGTAAATTGTCAATTTAACTTCATTAGCCACTTTCCCAGCACACTGCACAGAAGAATCCCACACAATTTCTTATTTGAATGAGGGAAAGTGCATTCTGGGAGTTAAACCCGTAGATTTACAACATGGTAACTGAGCACTGAAGGAAGAGGTGGCATGGGGCAGCTCCTGTCCCGTGTCACACTGTGCTGTGCAAGGATCACTGGCCTGATCCAGGGGACAAAAATGGATAGACTTTCCAACAGGTATATCACAGCTACGGAGGTCTCAAACTCCACAGCGAGGAAACACTTAAAAACTGTTCCACTGACACCAGGATATCACAGAGGTTTGGATTCTGAGGCAGTGCCCAGGCAAACTGATGTCACACGAGATGGAAACAGTGGAAGTGCTGCATCTTTCCAGGAGAATTTCATACAATCCAACAACAACGCAGACCTGTTTCCTGCAGCTTCCTGAACAGCAGCACAGGAACCCCGAGAGGGGCAGGAGGAGGAGGAATCCCAGAATCATTTAGGTTGGAAAAGGTCTCAGAGATCATTGAGTCCAACCTACAACCGAACACCACGTCAATCGGACCAGAGCACTGAGCGCCACGTCCAGCCTTTCCTGAAACACCTCCAGGGATGGTGACTCCACCACGTTCCTGAGCAGCCCACTCCAGGGAGGGCAGGAGGGGCTGCTGGCCCGGAGCAGGGATCCCCCTCGCAGCCCAGGGATGTTTTTGGGGGGATTCTGCCCCTCTGCTCTGGTGAGATCCCATCTGGAGTCCTGCATCCAGCTCTGGGACTCCCAACATCAGAAGGACATGGAGCTGCTGGACCAAGTCCAGAACAGGCATCAAAGATGATCCAAGGGCTGGGACACCTCTGCTCTGGAGACAGGCTGGGAGAGCTGGGGCTGTGCAGCCTGGAGAAGAGAAGGCTCTAGAGAAAACTCAGAGAGCCTTGCAGTGCCTAAAAGGGGTCCAAGAGAGCTGGAGAGGGACTTTTGGCAAGGCCATGGAGTGACAGGACAAGCAGATGGCATCAAACTGACAGGGAGAAGTTCTTTACCCAGAGGGTGGTGAGGCACTGGCACAGGTTGCCCAGATATTTGTGGATGCCCCATCCCTGGAAATGTTCAAGGTCAGGTTGGACAGGACTTGGAGCAACCTGAGATAGTGGAAGGTGTCCCTGCCCATGGCAGGGGGTTAGAATGAGATGAGCTTTAAGGTCCCTTCCAATCCAAACCATTCTATGATGCTGTGTCATAGAATCCTAGAGTTTTTGGGAAGTAAACCCAACCCATTTGTTTATTTTGTCAATCCTTCCCTGATTGAAATTTCAAAACAAAAACCTCTTGGTAGGCAGCATCTCATAAGAACACTGTAAGAGCTTTAAAGTACTTTAAACATGCGGAAAAATAGAAAAGAACCACTCGAGACAGGAGACAGACTCTGTTTGCTGAACTTGAATGCCTTTTTTTTTTTTCCCCTAGAAAAAGAGAACTGTATTCTTATGAAGTGTGCAGAATTCTAGAAACTCGCTGTGTGCAGCATCAAAGACCAGAATAACACCAGAATACAGAGTTTGAGGCAATATAAACCACTTCACACCTCAGGTGGGCACTGAGATGCAGCTCCTTCCCTCTCGCAAGAACGTGCTCAGGACTGTCACAGGAGGGACCCCAGGTAGCAGCACTCCAGGCAAAGTTCCTGGGAATGCATCAGCTCTCTGGCTCCCAGGAGCAGGGCACAGATGACACGCACCAGATTTGAGCACTTCTTTGAAACCCCACTACCTTTGAGGACAATAATTAACGATAACAAATGCACTGTAAGGAAGGATTTATGTCCTGAGGTTGCTGAACTGAACTAAAATTGGAAGATAAATTTACAATAAGGGTGAATGCAATGAAAGAGAACAAATTAAGTGTAAAGAAATTCATAATAAAACACTAGAGATTATTTATGCAGATTACATTAGATGTCAAAATAAAATCCTCAGCAAAGGAGCAGCATAACAGGATGGCAGGTTTACTAGCCTGTATGTGCCAATAATCAATTTATTGTTATTTGCCTCATGTCTGTCTTAGCTATTTCCATTGTAAAGACTGGGGGTCTGAAACACCAATCTCTCTGTGTATTTGTCTGTACAACTGGTACAGGCTGAAGTACTATGGCACTTACATGCTGGTAAAAAAAATCCCACCCTATATCAGTCAAATCATGAGACAAGATTATTTATCTATCTTAAAGGCACCTGGAAGAGACACAGGCACCTTATCTTCTGTAAGTACTGAAGCTGGAATTCAAGAATTCTGCAGGAGAAGTTCTCAAAAAAATATGAATATTTCTTAAAGTTACAAAGTGATGAATTTATGGAGGACACAGAAGCATTTGTATTTTAAAAAATAAAAGGAAAAAAACCTCATTTACTCATTTTAACAGTACAAGCAAACTGACATCTTCAAACTGCAGAGACAAAAAAACTTCTTAGAAATGAAGTCACTGCAAAAGAATACTCAGAATGATTAAATGTTTTAAAGGCTACCAAGCAGAGTAACATGGAAATGATAATACTGAAACATCCCTGAGGACCCCATCATCATCATCAATGATACCATTATCCTAATAGAGTCCTCCAGGCTACTTGGTTTCTTGGAAGACCTGTCAAGAGCACATTTAAATTCCAAACCAAGTATCATCCCAACAAAAAAAATGCTTTGTCTATACACTATGTAAGTGCAGGGACATTTTGAAGTAGATAAAATCTGGCCATTTCAGCAGAGAAACAACAAAGTGAGGATGAAATATACACTGGTCTTGCATACCAATGTTAAAAAATATTCAAGATTAGTGCTTCTAGAAATATGCTATTATTTCTCTGCAACCTTTTTCCCCCCAGAGAAGGGAAGGAGAGACTGAAGGCATAGATTTGCTTCCCTCTCAACATGTAATTAATTAGTTCCTTTGATGAGTTTATGAATTTAAATATTCTCACACTTGTCTTTAGGTTCCCTATACAGGGAATAAATGAACATTAACATTCTACATAATGAAGTACTCATTGTAAATTAATTCATTAACTTTGCAAAACACTGTCCCCACGTAACAGGAGCTTTTTTAAAAGCCCCAAACAAGTCACCGTGTACATAATAATCCAGAAAGAGCAGCTATTGTTCTTACCCCATTCAGTGCCAGGGAAAGGCTGAATTTCAGAAATTACAGTGTAATAGCTGGAAAGGGGAATTCATTATGCTCATAATGTGAGTATCCTGTTGGCCTTTTTAGCCACCTTAACAGGTGACAGAGACCTCACTGCTTCAGCTCCTTGCAACTGGCTGTACTGAGCAGATTGAGGGCTTCCCCCTGCCTCACCCAGTGTAACTACCCCAGAGTCAAATTAAACGCCCACACTGACCTTCCTGGCCAGAGAGCCAAGGACATGCAGAGAAGGAACCCTGCACCATCCAGCTGAGGGACAAGAGATCCAAAATTTCACTAGGATTTGCAGCAAACACATCTCCTGCATGGACCTCCCAAATCCTGGTCAACTGGCTTTAAGACATGGAATCACAGAATTGTTAAGGTTGGAAAAAACCTCCAAGATCACCCTGTCCAGGTCTCAACCCAGCACCACCATCATGTTCACCACTAAACCATGTCCCCAGGTGCCACATCCACACAATTTCTGGAACACTTTCAGGGATGGTGATTCCACCACCACTCTGGGCAGCCTGTTCCAATGTTTTCCAACCATTTCAGTGAAGAAATGTTTCCTAACGTCCAATCTAAACATCCCCTGGTGCAACTTGAGCCCATTTCCTCTCATCTTTTGTTACACAGGAGAAAACACCCAATAAAATATCAAAATTCAGCATAAATAAATGCGAAAAAAACAATCCTAAACTTATACATGTAGTAAGAGGCTCTCAGCATATCATTTCTGTTGAGAAGCAAGATCATGGAGCTGTGGTTCAGACATTCATGAATCTCTCAAATCAATGCTCAGCAACAGGCAAAAAAAGCAAATGATAAATGGTGCATTACCCCACGATTATAAGGAAAATAATATAAACCAAAATAAAGAGCACTATTAAGTCATAGATCACCTCTCAAATAGTGTGAGTGTACAGCCTCCCTTAAACACACAGAACTGAGAGTTCAAAAGGGACAAGGCTGACATGTGGAACATTTTCCATAACAGGGACAACTGAGCCAGGTAGAAATCTCCAATCTGCTGTGACAATACCCTGGGGAAAGGCATCAAATCACTGCAGGAACCATGTTTGGAAGATGTCCTGTTACCTCTCATGCAATACAAAAACCTGGGAACAACACAAGGACACCAGTAAGTGCAAAGCTGCTAAAAATTAATTTGGCTGTGACTCGTCTTGCCACGGCACATTGTAAAGTGCTGACAGGAAGAATGAAGAATTTTAGGAAAGAGAAACCCACTAAGGATGACTAACAGTGCCTAAAACCAGAGAAACCATATTCAGCCCTGGAAGCTCCTGAGCTAACAACAGTTGGAGACCAAAAGCCTAGAAGAAAACAGAAGTATATGCACAATTTTTCCTGTATTGTCCCACTGGAATCTGCTCTTAGCCACTGTCACAGTCAGGATATTGGACTGGATGGTCACTGATCTGATCCTGTACAGCCACTCGTGGTTTTGCTTCCTTTAATCTAGAAAAACACCCAACATTTTTCTCTGTGAGACAGCACAGCATCAACACGCATCAGCAATTCTGATTGATAACTTGGTTTACTTTCCAATTGGATGAACGAGTATCATCAGAAACATCAGTAATTTATTCCTTCTGCACCATGTCCTGATTACAAACAGCCTAAAAGGAAACAATTCCAGCAGCAAATGAAAAGACATGAAAGTAAAAATTGCCCTACTAAAGACACTACTTTTGAGAGACAAAAGTATTTTGATCATCACTGTAAATGTGGTTGGTCTTCAAAAGAAAAAGGTACCAGAGCTACCCTATGATTAAAAGTCACGTCATAGCTGCCATTGATTTTTCAGGCTCTTTACTCTTCTTCCCATCAGGCTCCTACCTGACTCTCTGGAAAGTACAGCATTTGTAAAGTTAAAAGCAATACATAAAAAATAAAGTAGCAACTAAATAGTCAATATCTTTAGCATCTCTAATAACACTTTCAAAGGACACAGAGTACACACCACCCACAGATACCAAAGTTCCAACAAAGCACTAATGGATCCTACTTCTTTATCATCACTGAATGAGGAAAGGCTGAATTGCTTCCAGACTCCAGTTACACAATTTTCCAGAGAAGCAGGAAGCAGAAATGGTAAGGTAAAAATGTTTTTCAAAGATTTTGTTCATCTGTGGTCCCATAAGATTTGGATACAGGGAAACAACAGAGGCTGAAATCCAAATCCCAAATCGTTCAGTATCCATACCAAAAACTATGTTATCTTCATCTCCTACAGAATATTTTGGATTTACATTATTTAATCTGAAAAGCTCCTAGACAAGTGCAGCTTCAGAGCTTTTTGGACACTGGGCAAATGAAAGAAATCATATATATATGTGTGTATATGTATCTATATATACATATCTAGAGTCTACAAAATTTCACTTGCTATCAAGGGCATATCTCAAAGTCTCAGTTCCCAGGCACCTGTGTTTTAACAATATCAGGATGTGCTCTTCCTTCACTATCAGCATTTCCAGCAAGTTCTAAACTGAACCTCAGCATAGCAACACTGCAGGGTTTGTGCAGTTAAGTCCTAAAATATTTTTAAAGTACCTTTATATTTTACATTAGGGAGGTTTCAAAACCAAAATCTTTCAATCATTACTAACAATTACTATAATTTTTGTCTAAATGCATTTGCAAGGTAACTCACAGAAATCGTTCCTATTCAGCCTGAATAAGCTCTGCATGTAATTTTGTTGTATTTTTCTATACTGAAAGACTACTTTTAATGGTAATGCATACCTGCAAGTGGGTACTGGGAAAAAATCCAAATAACTGAGAGTTTTTAATACAGGAATATCTTGTTTTGTCAAGTTAATTTAATCAGTGTAAACATATCAGACAAACGAAAAAATACAGAGTAGAATAATTACCCCAGCAAGACTGTGTGTTAATCATAAAAAGGGAATCCTTATTACAAGTACCTGGTACTTGTAATTCCAAATAATTCTAATAGAAGCAAACACTGTGGCTTCCTTTTATTCAAAGTAAGTTTAAGCACAAGAGACTTTCTCTGCAGTACAAATATTAGGGGGATTATGCCTTAAATTTCAGTCTGGCACTTTAGGCGAAACTGCATTCAGTAATCTTTCAGAATTCTGCAATCCTGGATAATTAAATAATCAACTCAATGCTGTTTTTCTTTAAACCCCACTAAGCTTGTGAATTATTTTTCTTTACCTTCATAAGGTAAGGATACAAAGACATACCTAAGAAACACTGTCAAAAATATTTTAAAAGGTAGCATGGCAAGGTCTCATGATGGGGAAGTTGGGTCAGACTCTCATGCCCACAGCTGTCTCAAAAATTCACCCTTCAATCTGCAGAGCTCAGCCAAGGGTTGACTTCGCTTTACAAGACACAAATATTCAAACACGCAACCACATCACAAATCAGTTTAACACAAAGGGCACAGCAGTTAGAAAAGTGTTTCCAGCAGCACATACAACCCTCCTAAACAAGGAGAAATGAAAAACTCACCATCACTGAGATCCTGAAGAAGGTTTTCTTGGCATGAAAAGTCCAGCTTCACTTTAACGTTTACAATAAATGTTGCAATCTTTCCAGGTTTTAGAGGAAACTGGCAGAGGGTGTCTTCTAGATTCCAACTCAAGAAATCTCCATACAGCTTCTCTGTATCAAAGTAAGTAAATATTTCATGAGCATAAGCCCTGCATTAAGGAAGTTTCAGTTTTGAATGGCTGTAGAGAGGACTAACCAATTTGTCATGTCCTGTTTAAAATCTAAAATATTCAGAATTAAGGTATTAAAAAATAATGTAATGTAACACTAGAAAGATAGAGAAGTTACTGACATTGGCCTAGAATCATACAGATCACAAAGCTCAAAATACAAATTTAAGTGAAGAAGACCACTACCAGAAAAAAAAAATTGCACAATAGGCAGCATTAAATAAAAACTTTAAATATAGCCTGCAGGGGCTCTAAAAGCTCATGTAGTTTTGAATCCTACACAGTTCAACTCAGAAGGTGTCACATGAATGCAGAGCGCTTTTCATCAAAATACACCAAACTTAATCAGTTGAAATTCTGAAACAGCTGTAACATCATTATTCAGTTATTTCTTGAGTAATGGAAAAGGCAATGAAGACTACTGGCTTTCATCTTTGTATAAAGTCCTTCCTTAAAGCTGAGAAGCAGCTTTTTACTAGACCCAAACATTAAGGATGCTGCCAGACGGGTTTAGTCTGTGACAGAAGAAAAGTTGTTTAATAAATTATTTATCATTGGTTCATATGAGATAGGGGATCTGTAATTATTAAGTCCTCCCTCATAAGCCTGACATGCCAGAAAATAAAACAAGGAGAAAAAAAATCCAGAATTTACTGTTCATCTATACTGGGTCTTCAGTTCTAGCCAGGGTCAACCCACCACATCCATAAATTCATTCATATATGCAAGACCATACAATGCTAAGTACTACAAGAAAGTCTATTGATACATAAAATAAAAATTATGGTTTGACTGGGAGAGTGTGGATGCTGGAAGCATGC
>VXAD01009342.1:8903-25330 GCA_013399195.1 Dicrurus megarhynchus
CCCCCCCCCCCCCCCTTCCGCCTTGTCCTGTCACTCTGCCCATGGTAAGAGAAATGCAATTAGTGAAGTTCCAGTTACGCTGCAATTACCAAGTGCAGCATCAGGCAGGCTGAGAGCAGATGTCAGGCAGGGAAGGGCTTCGGAGCAGGGAGCGAAGACACCAGGACCGGGTCCTGTACCCACCTCTCCCCCGAGGACAGGGGACCTCCTGCCCAGGTGTGTTCCCTGGAGCCAAACCCCCGCGGTGAGTCAGAGGGAAAAGCTCTCCGTGTGCTGATCAGCCAGTCTGGCGAGCGCCTACGCGAGCAGGAATGTGCTCCCGGAGCAGGACACCCAGGAAAGGCAGGGCCGGGGCCGGCCGCCCCTCCTGCACGCGGGGCACCGAGTCACCCACGGCCACGCGGGGCAGTCACACACCCGGCTGTGGGCAGCTGTCCGTGCTGCCTCACCCACGCCTTGCACACGCACTGTCACACGTGTCCCCACTCACAGGGAGTCACCCACGCCTTGCACAGGCACTGTCACACGTGTCCCCACTCACGGGGAGTCACCCACACCTTGCACAGACACTGTCACACGTGTCCCCACTCACGGGGAGTCACCCACGCCTTGCACAGGCACTGTCACACGTGTCCCCACTACAGGGAGTCACCCACGCCTTGCACAGGCACTGTCACACGTGTCCCCACTCACAGGGAGTCACCCACACCTTGCACAGGCACTGTCACACGTGTCCCCACTACAGGGAGTCACCCACGCCTTGCACACGCACTGTCACACGTGTCCCCACTCACGGGTAGTCACCTACACACGGAGTCACAGCCGAGCCCACACAGTCACACACACACAGTCACACCAGAGCCCACACAGTCACACACACATCGAGGCACAGACACCTGTGCAGACTGACAGGAGCACAGACACTGTCACGAATGTTCCTGTGCACATCCGTGGCCAACACTGTCCCTTCTCTGCCAGCCCAGGCATGGCTACAGGGACAGGCTTGGTGTCTGTCCCGGCCGGGGTGCAGGGACAGCTGCAGGATGCTGGCTGCAGCTCCCAACCAGCCAAGGGACTCAGCCGGGACAAAGGCAGATCCAACAAGCCCAGATCCGTGGAGACCCCCGTGGCAGCTGGGACCATGGGCAGGGCTGTCCACAAGCAGCTGTGCTGTCAGAAAAAAGAGGTGGCTGGGTCCAGAAGCCTCATGGAGAGAGAGACGCGTCCCACGTCTTGCACCTGGACCACTCCCCGTGCCACCGCAGGGGTCCTGGGCTGTGGCTCCGTGGTCAGTGCAGGTCCGTATCCCAGGTATGCTCCCGTGTGTCAGCACAGGGCAGGGCCTCCCTGCCGGCCCCGGGGGCGGGGGAGGGAAGGATTTAAATTGGGCACTTGCCTCCTCTGCTCACCTGGCTGGGAGTCGGCGGGAGGAGGAGGAGGAGGACCGGAGCCTGCCGGCGATCCAGCCGCTCTGGATACACGTCCAGGAGGTAGGACAGAGCCCACCTGGGGGTCACCGAGGCCACCACAAGGGACCTCCACGGGAAGCGGGGACCTCACCTCTATCCCAAACTCCAGCGCGGGGAGAGGGGTGGCTGCTGAAACTCCCGGGATTGGTGAGCAGGAGATCTCCAGGCAGAACTTGGTCCTTTCTGGGAAGGGACAAAGTGACCGAGTGGCACCAGGGCTGACTGGAGCTGCTGCTCTGCGTGATGTGTTTTGTGTCGCCAATGCTTCAGCTGAACTGGGATGTGGGAGGGAAACAGCCGGAGCTGCGGGACCCGCCTGAGCCCGGCAGCACCCGGGGCCGGAGGCCGTGGCTGGAGCAGTGGGGCTCCGGCACCAGGGGCTGTGGCTGGAGCAGTGGGGCTCGCTGGGACTCCGGGACCAGGGGCTGTGGCTGGAGCAGTGGGGCTCGCTGGGACTCCAGGACCAGGGGCTGTGGCTGGAGCAGTGGGGTTCACTGGGACTCCAGCACCAGGGGCTGTGGCTGGAGCAGTGGGGTTCAGTGGGACTCCGGGACCAGGGGCTGTGGCTGGAGCAGTGGGGCTCGGCCCGGAGCCCGGCGAGGAGGCTGCGAGCGAGTGCTGGGCTGGGGGCACTGGTGTGATTCCCCTCCCCGGGGCGCGGGCAGGGCTGGGGACCCCCGCACTGTGGGGCCACCCCGGCTCGCTCCGGCTGGAAAACCGCTTCCACTGGAGCCTCCTGGGCTGGGCTGCTGCGACAGCTTGCAGAGCCAGCCAGCCCCTGCCCCGGGAGCTGCGTGTGCAGCCCAGCCCCGGCATCAGGAGGCTGATTAGAGACCAGCTAATGACAGGCTGCAGCTGGGAAACGACTTTGCCGCGCAGGGTGTTCACACGACATCCGTGTCCTACAAAGGTGTTGCTGGCTCCAGGGTGTGACACCGCTCTCCGGGACCCAGTACCACCCCAGCAGGCAGCACAACCAGCCCATCGCCTGCCGGCTGCATCCTCGGAGTCGGGCAGGGAGGAAGAGAAGCTGCTGCCAGGGGCTGGAGGCACAAGGTGGGACAGAGCCACGGGCAGGGTCCCCGGAGAGCAAGGGCTGGGCTGGGACCGCTGGGATAAACCTCTCCCCCATCGTGATGCATCTGCCCCAGCATCAATCCAATATTTAAATGGATCAAAAGCAATGACTCAGAGACTTTCCGACCAGTTAGGTAAACATTGGAGCCTTAAGCTCTGACCTTGATAACGAGTTGAACGTGTCATTAATGTCACTCACCACAGTTTACGGGAGATGGGTGTTCCCAAAGAAATCCTTTGGGTTTCGATTCTGCTGTTTTTACAAGACTGTGGCCTCATCACTGCACAGTGTTGGAGATGCTGAAAGTTTGTTTACAGGGCTTCCCAAGGGGACCAGGTGACAACACGTGAGACATCCTGTGAGTGGGTGGCATCCCTGCCCGTGGCAGGGGGTGGAACAAGATGAGTTTTAAGCTCTCTTCCCACCCCAGCTGTCCTAGGATTCCATGATGCATCTGTGATTGCTACATTAAATTATACAGAGCCCAGTTTTGCAGGACAGGAGGCTGACAGGATGGGGTTTGGGGTCTCTGCCCACCTGATGGCCTTAGAACAAGCAGAGACCCAGAGAACCCAGAGACCCACCCCAGCTGCAGCAATGGCACAGCCAGAAGGAAGGTCTTTCTCATCTCAGACCCGCTGCTGCCCGTGGATCTGAACAGCCACTCACCTGTCCCTAAGACTGTTCCCGTGTCCTGTGGACTGCCAGGGTGCTGTGGGATCACACAGCACCCAGGAAGATCCCCACACAGACAGCCGTGTGCTGGGCTGTGCCTGTCACCCTGTGTCCCACCATGCTCACAGCCAGCCTGTGACCAGCACAGGGCCGGCCAGGGCGATGGTCTCAGAGGGCAGAAAATTACTGTCAGCACCAGCCAGCACCTCCCTGAGGCTGTGGCATCGTGTCAGGAAGCCACTGCTGACTCTTGGCATGACCTGAGCTTGGGAAGAGACCACCAGCAAAATCTGCCTGCCCCAGGGCAGCTCCAGGGAGCAGGGAGGGAGCAGTGGGGTAGGCAGTGCTCCTGCCTTGTGCTGGCACCCGGTGGCATCAGCCCAGAAGTAAGTGGTGGTTGTGTCACTCAGGAACAGAAGAGGAAAGTGGTTGAGGCCAGAGGTTTGAGGCAGCGTCGGGCAGGTGGGTCCTCAGGGGGCTGGAGGGAGGCCAAGGTGTCCATGCTGCTGAGATGATGCTTCTTTGCGTGGCCCGTGTCTGTCACTAACCTGTGGCGTGCCCTCAGCTGCACTCTGGCCCTAGGATTGCTCTGAGGGAGCAGCAAAGCCCCAGATGCCACTCCCTGCTTCTCGCTGGGCTCCTGCAGCCACCTCCAGGGAGAGGTTTCCTCCACAGCCACTGTGAAAACCGCACACGGACTTGTGTCTTACCACAGGCTCTGTTTGTTTCTCCCTCCACAGACACACTCAGTGCCCCACAGGAGCAGGATTCTTCCCCAGAGATGATGCAGAAGATGAGTGGATGCTCCCAGAACAACAAGTTGAGCAGCACAGGGAGTAACCCGGTTGCAGGTGAACACAAAGAGATGGGTGGGGGTGGGAGTAACTTCATCGCTGGAGTCTTCATCCAGGCCAAGCACAAGAAGCTGAGTATCTACGAGGCCATGATGAGGGGGCTGCTGACCCCGGGCACGGCGCTGGTGCTGCTGGAGGCGCAGGCAGCGTCGGGGCTGCTCACGGACCCCGTGAGGAACGAGCAGCTCTCGGTGAAAGAGGCGCTGGCTCAGGGACTCATCGGCCGGGACTTCTACGAGAAGCTGCTCTCAGCGGAGGGAGCCGTGACAGGGTACACAGAGCCCTACACTGGACACAGGATCTCCCTGTTCGAGGCCATGAAGAAGGAATTCATTGTCAGGGAACATGCCATCCGCCTGCTCCAGGCCCAGATGGCCACCGGCGGCATCATCGACCCCGTGCACGGCCACCGTGTCCCCGTGGAGGTGGCCTACAAGCGCGGCTACTTCGACCAGGAGATGAGCCAGTTCCTCTCCGACCCCGAGAATCAAACAAGAACTTGCTTCGACCCCAACACCCACGAGAACCTGACGTACCTGCAGCTGCTGCGCCGCTGCGTGCCCGACCCGGACACGGGGCTGCTCATGCTGCAGCTGATGGACAAGGGCTCCGCGCTCTACCAGCTGACCGAGGATGCCCGCAAAGCCCTGCAGGCCGCCCGCACCACCCTGGCGGTGGGGCTCTTCCAGGGCCAGAGCGTCACCGTCTGGGAGCTCCTCTTCTCCCGCTACGTCCCCGACCACCGGAGAGAGGAGCTGCTGAGGAAATACAAGGCGGGGACAATGACCATCCTGCAGATGATGACCATCCTCACCGCCACCATCACGGGGGCAGAAAGGGAAAATGGGGCTCTGGGCTCATGCACAGCCGAACCCAATAACAAGGTGAGGGCATCACCCCCGGCTCAGGACACGCAGTCCCAGGAGCAACAGCTGAGAAAGTCCTTGAAGTCCGCAACCATCCGTGTCACTGCTGGGGAGTTCCGGGGGCAAAACATCTCCGTGCTGGACCTGCTCTTTTCCAAATACGTCCCTCAGGGGAAGCGGCAGGAGCTGCTGGAGCTGTACAGGGCAGGGATACTGACCACGGAGCAGGTGGCCACTGTGGTCACCACCATCGTGGAGCGAGCAGAAGCCGCGAATGCCGCGCTCGTGGCAAATGCCAGGAGCCCACACAGGGTAGTGGCAGCAGCAGGGGAGGATGAAGAGGAGTGTTCAGCACACCTGGATGACTCCTTGAAGTCCACCACCATCGATGTGCCGGCTGGGGAGCTTCAGGGAAAGCAGGTGTTCCTCTGGGACCTGCTCTTCTCCGACTACATCCCCGAGGAGAAGAGGCAGGAGCTGCTGGAGCTGTACCATGAAAGGTTATTAACTCTGGAGCAGATGACAACTGTTGTCAGCACCCTCATTAAGAAAAAAGAATCTACAGGCAGGAAATTCCAAATTACAGTGAAGAGCTCCCACCAGGACACTGTGACAGCAGCGGGAGAGGAGGGGGATGATCCCCCCAAAGAGGAACCGTGGGTAACAACCTTAAAAACCACAGTGGTCAACATTGAGGTTGGGGAGTTTCGGGGCCACAGGGTCTCCCTGTGGGACCTGCTCCACTCCCACTACATCCCCGAGGAGAACAGAAAGGAGCTCCTGGAGCTGTACGAGGCAGGTGAGTTAACCCTGGAGCAGGTGAAGACCGTTGTCAGCACCATTGTGACCCGGGCAGCAGCAGCAGCAGCAGAGAGGGCAGAGCCAGCGGCACCTGTGAATGAGCCCAGGGCAGAGCCAGCAGCCACAGAGGCTGAACCCACCCCCCTGCATGGGGACAGGGCTTGGGAAGAGACCCTGAAGGCCACCACAGCCGAGGTGTCAGTGGGGGAGTTCCAGGGCAGGCAGATCTCCCTGTGGGACCTGCTCTTCTCCCACCACATCACTGAGGAGAAGAGGCAGGAGCTGCTGGAGCTCTACCGAGGGGGGACGCTCCCCATCCAGGAGCTGCTCAGCACCACCAGCAGCCTCGCCATTGATGGCCACGAGAAGCATTTCGGGGCCCTTCCCGCGCACACCGTGGATCTTCTGCGCTCTGAGGGCTCCTACATCACGTTTGGCCCGTCCCAGGAGCGCAGGGTGTCGGTGTGGGAGCTCCTGTCCTCCAAGCAGGTCTCCGAGTACAGGCGGGAGGCGCATCTCGACACCTACCCCTCGGGAGGGCTGACAGTGAACAGAATCACCATCACCACCACCATCACCACCGGCCCCTGGCGCGAGAAGAGCCGCCCCCGGCACCACTAACACCGACCCCGGCAGAGGAGGGTCCTGGGCTCCTGTGGGACTTGGCTCTCCACGCCCCTCCGTGTGTCACAGAGGTGACAAACCCTTGTGTGGAGTGGGGTGCGCGTTTGGTTAAACTCCTGCTGTCTCAACCCTGGCTGTGCTGAGATTTCTTTTGCCCAGCAGAGCTTTCCCAGAGGGGCTCTAGGGGTGTCCAGGAGCCTTGGGATTGCACCGTGCACGCAGAGGCACTGACCAAGGACAGGGACATGTGGAGCCACTGCCCAAGTCAGGTGGGCTGGAGAGTGCCCCGGGTGGGAGCAGGCAGAGACCCCAGGGCGGGGGCTGTGGGCAGCAACACCCGGCCCCAGGAGAGCCACAGAGGGACAGACACCTCCTGTTCAGGACAGCTGGGACCCCAGCCCTGCTGCACAGCGGGGGCAGCACGTGGGGCTGTGGTGGCCTGTGGGACACTGAGACCTGAGCTGTCCCCCAGTTCTGCTGCAGAATGGGGCCACAGGGGTCCCTGGGCTGCAGGGTGGGGCTGCGAGGGTCCTGGGGCTGTTGGGGCTTGTGGCACATGAGCACTGAAGGAGAGGGACACTGGTGCCAGGGCTATGACACCCGTGACAGCGAGAGGTGGCTGGGGGCATCCACAGGAGCGGCGGTGCCTCCACGGGGCACGAGGACACTGCACGCAGGGCATGGGGCGCTGCTCCACAGAGGGAACGAGGATGCTGGAAATTCCTAGGAAGGGAGCACAGAAAAGGACAACATATCCTGAGGTGCTTATTGTCCCATCCCATTGTCCCATCCCATTGTCCCATCCCATCTGATCTCATTGTCCCATCTCATTGATCCCATCCATTTGTCCCATCCCACTGTTCCATCCCATCCCACCGTTCCATCTCATCCCATCCCATCTGTTTGTCCCATCTCATCGATCCCATCCATTTGTCCCATCCATTTGTCCCATCCCACCGTTCCATCCCATCTGATCTCATTGTCCCATCTCATTGATCCCATCCATTTGTCCCATCCCACTGTTCCATCCCATCCCCCCATCTCATTGTCCCATCTCATTGTCGTATCCTATTGTTCCATCTCATCCCATCCCATCCCATCCCATCTGTTTGTCCCATCTCATCGATCCCATCCGTTTGTCCCATCCCACTGTCCCATCTCGTGAGGACTCAGAGAAGCGCAAGAATGGTGAGGCACTGGGAAGGAGAGGGAGGATAAGTGGACTCCTGGGATGGAGAAATGCCCGGGGTGGATGGCACAGCAGCCATGTGCTCCATGTCCTCTCCAGCCCAAGGATTGTGGGTTATTCCCAATCCAGCACGAGACCAGCTGAGGCCGAGGGAGGGAATTCTGCACACTCGGGGTGGCTGGGCCGAGGAACTCCCCGTGCAGGATGTCGGGGGAGCTAAAAGTTCCCATGGACTCACAAAGCATTTGAAGTGAGTCGTGGAGGAAAACCCATCAGGGCTACTAACCAAGAGGAGAGGTGGCTGTTTCGGTCATTCCCAGAGCCACCAGCACCGCGGGGACGCTGGGGCGGTGCTGCCACGTCCGTGCCTGTTCCCCACACCGTGTCCCCTCAGCGCGTCCCACCCAGCGGCTGGCGGCCGATGCCATGGATGGGTCAGACGGTGACACTGCAGCCCCGCCGTGTCCCCGCTCCTGGCAGGGGCTGGACCCCAGCCCGTGCCTCTGGCACTGGGACGTGCCGAGGGCTGCGGTGGTGACGGATGGGGACGGAGGGCTCGCAGCCAGCGTGGGGTGCGCTCTGCAGGGACTCAGCGCCAGCTTCAGCCTGCCCGGGAAGCCGAGGCTGGGAGGGCTCCAGATGGCTCCAGGGACTCGGGTTGCCCTCCCACAGGAAGTGCTGGATTTCCAAAAAAGCAGCTGAAAGAAAACAGGAGGTTGCGCGAGGGGAGAGCTGAATACATTTGCATAGCTAAAAGCTCGTTGCATAACGGGACGAATCGGAACAGTCTCCGAGCGCTCCCGGGGGCACGGGGGGAAAGGAAGGGTCGGGCAGCGGGAGCTCCATCCATCCCTGCGGGAATGTCGCACCACAGCGGATGCACCGGGAAACGCCTCAGCGCCGTGGGAGAAGAGTGGGGGGACAGAAAAAGCTCCAGGACGGGACCTGGCCTGCCGGAAAAGGAACAGGAAACCAGCAAATTCCTCGCTGTGCCCACGGGCGTGAGTGGGAAAGTTGGGGGAGTGCCCATAGCAGCTTTCCCTGCAGAGTGATCACAGAATCACGGACTCATGGAATGGTTTCATGGGAAGGGACATTAAAGCTCATCCCGTTCCACCCCCTGCCATGGGCAGGGACACTTTCCACTGTCCCAGGCTGCTCCAAGTCCCGTCCAACCTGGCCTGGAACACTTCCAGGGATCCAGGGGCAGCCACAGCTGCTCTGGGCAACCTGTGCCGGGGCCTCACCACGCTCACAAGGAAGGATTTCTTCCCAATATCCCATCTAAATCTACTCTTTCAGCTCAAACCTGTCCCCCCTTGTCCCCTGTCACTGCAGGCCCTTGTGAAAAGTCCCTCTCCAGGGACACACAGGGGCACACGCCTCTGCAGCGGTGCCCTCGAGTGTGGGACGTGGTGCCAGCCTGGCCCATTGCCCCCCTGGAGCCCCCAGCCCACCCGGACACAGCCAAGGGGGCTGGCAGGGCGCTCCCGGGCCGGCTCCCGATGGCAGCACCTTCCCCAGGAACCTTCATCCAGAACAGAGAGGCTCTGCCCTTCCTTTTCCAGCAGCCACAAACGTTCTCCGAGTGTCCAGCCCAATCTCCTCACGTGCAAAGCCCTCCATCAGCCGAAGCAGACCCACTCCTGGCCTCCTGTTTGTCCCTGATAAGGCTGCCCTGGGCAGTTTTATCTCCCAGCACATCTGTCCTGCCAGGGCTGCTCCTGCTCTGCGTTCCTCCCTCAGTTGTGTCTCTTCCCCTTTTCCCCAGCGAATCCGCGGCTTTTTGGCGTGGCTGGTGCTCAGGCTGCACACGGAGCCCTGCCTCGCCCCTGGCCCCGTCTGCCCCTCCGGAAACACCTCCCGGGGCAGCTGAGAACACGCCACGGCCTCATTACCCCGAGCCCCCGTCCCTGCTGAGGCTGCTGAGCCCACACAGGCCTTTTGCTCTTTAATCACTCCCGTGTCCTACGCTTCACGGCGTCACTGTTTGTTCAGTGACTCCAGGGCATGACTGTGCATTCGGGCCCATTCCTGATGGTCCCATGACTGTTCCTCCAGCTTCAATGTCACCTGTCCCAGCCCTCTGCGCTCCCTCAGCTCGGCCTGCTCACCGCACCTGGTGTTTATCGACAAAGCTGTTGATAAAAATATTAAATTTATTTGGACCTGAGAGCCCATATTCCCCCTTACAAATCCCCTTCCAGCACGCTCCGGTCTCCAGGGCAGACACGTGTCTCTGTCCCACCTGTGCAGCAGCCAGGCTGTCACAGGGGACAGAAGTTTCCTTTTTGGCTTCGCTGCTGCTGGGATCTGCTGGGGAGTGCAAATTGTCCTGGTTTGTCCCAACAGCACAAAGAGAGGGCTCAGCAGCCGAGCCCTGGGGTGTCCAGCACCTTCTCCCCAACTCCAGAGGTCACACCTGGCACCAGCTCCATCCGTTACGTTTCTCCTCGTGAAAGGTTTGACCTGGAAGATAAAAAGGAACGAACCAAACTGTTATGATGAAGCTTTGTCCAATTTTCCACTGAACTGGTTCCACATCTTTGCTCTAATCAAAGCTCAGAAAAGTGTTAAAGGTTGTTGGGAGAGGGAACTCCCCGGCTGTGATGTGACAGCTCGAACTCCTCCCTCCGTGACAGCCAGGAGAGGGTCCTGCAGCCCAAAGTCCTCGTGGATGTCCCCCCTCCTCATCCTCGCTGGGTGGGAGAGGTTCTGTCCCCTCCTCACCTCACCAGGAACTGCCCATCCCATCCCCCAACATCCACCAGCATCCCCTCAGCGTGGGGAGCAGGACAGGGGCCTTGGCCAGCTCTGCCTGGGGATGGGGCTCCTTCGGGGGTCCTGGGGAGGCCGGGACCACAGAGGGATGGGGGCTGAAGGAACCCGCAGAGATTTCAAAGTGAAACCACAGCCTGGAGAAGCAGGGAATGCCCCATCAGCCAAACACAGGGGTCAGGACATGGGATCGGGGTCTCAGCCACACTCAGCCCCGGGTGTGCCCGCGCCGTCCCCACCAGGAGCTCCACCAGCCCAGCTTCCACCCTTGTGAGCAGGGCCAGGAGTCAGGAAACCCTGAGCAGGGCCTTGTGGAGCAGCAGTGAATTCTCCCAGGAGCTGCTGAGGGCCAGCAGGGGCTGACACAAACCAGGTGCCCTTTGTGCATGACCAGCTACGGACAATGGGCGAAGTCCAGCAGCTGCCTCCAAAACCCAACCAGCCTGCTCCAAAATACAACCCCCCTGCTCCAAAATACAACTGTCTCCAAAATCCAACCAGCCTGCTCCAAAACCCAACCCGCCTGCTCCAAAATACAACTGTCTCCAAAATCCAACCAGCCTGCTCCCAAATCCAACCCCCCTGCTCCAAAATACAACTGTCTCCCAAATCCAACCACCCTGCTCCCAAGTAAAATTCCTCTGCTCCCAAATCCAACTAGCCTGCTCCAAAATCTGTTCCCTCTGCTCCAAAATCCAACTGTCTCCCAAATCCAACCAGCCTGCTCCAAAAATACAGTCCCTCTGCTCCCAAATCCAGCCAGCCTGCTCCAAAATGCAATTGCTCTGCTCCCAAATCCAACTGGCCCGTTCCCAAATACAATCACTCTGCTCCAAAATCCAGCTGGCCTGCTCCCAGCTACAATTGTCCTCCAAAACACAACCAGCCAGCTCCAGTGCGAGCAGCTGCTGACAGTGCTCTCAGGGCCCTGACCCCCACCTCCCTTTGTTATCTCTGCCCTTAGAATCACTGAATCATGGAATTGCTGAGGTTGGAAAACCCCTCGGAGCCCACTGAGTCCAACCGTGCCCCCAGCACAGCCAAGGCCACCACCAACCCACGTCCCCAGGTGCCACATCCACATGGCTGTTAAATCCCCCCAGGGATGGGGACTCCCCCCTGCCCTGGGCAGCTGTGCCCTTTCCAGGAGCTTGTCCCGTGCTCTGTCCCACATCCCGTGGCTGTGCTCTCCCACCTGCAGTGACCCATCCCCTGCCCCATTCCCGGCTCAGCCTCTCCCCCCGTTCTGCCCCTCAGCTGCCATTCCCTGCACCCCCCACTCCAAGGGTGGGCGACTGGATTCAGACTAAAATTCCCATTTTTAGCCGTGGTCAGCTCCAGCCAATGCCCTCAGCCAAGCAGCGCCCACGGCTCCCGTGGTCAGCCTCACCTCCGCACAGGCGCTGGCTCCCTGCCCGCTTCTGGAGGCACTTAGGGAAGAGCTGGAGACGTGTTTCCTGCCCAGCAGGAGCACAGGCAGGGCTAGAACGAGCAGAACGAGCCATTCCAAAGGCTGCAGCCCCTCTCCCGGATCTCAGGCCCGCCCCGTGCCCCGGGGGGATGGCGGGGATGTTTTCAGCAGCACCAGCTGTAGAAGCAGTCCTAGAGAACTGCTCTGCCCCTCTCCCGGGATTGCTCTGATCCCGTGGTGTTGGGTTCCTGCACCCCCCTAATTCACACACCTGAGTCACCTGCTGCAGGTGAGGAGCTGCAGGACAGGGCAGGTTAAAGCCTGGTGCAACTCAGCCCCACAGATGGATCCTGCGCAGTCCTGCGCCGGCCACGTCGGCCCTCAGAGAGCACGGACAAACGTGCTCAGACAGAGGGAGCAGCGGCAAGATGTTTGCCGGATCCACGGAGCCGGTTTGGCACCTAAACCTTCAGCCTCGACACAGAGCGAGCTGTGCAACAACACATGACATCATCACACCCCGGCCCCATCCATCACACACGGATAAAAATAGACACACGGCAAGAGGGGCCTCCCGGCAGCGAGAGGGGCAGGGAAGCAGGGAGCTTCCCCCAGCCCCCGCGGAGCCAGCACGGGGGGCAGTGCTGGGGGGTGTCCTGCTCCTCAGGGAGAGATGGTCCCACAGCAGAGCCGGCATGTTCCCGCAAACCCCAGGGCCTGCAGAGGTTCCAGAATGGGATGAAAGCAAGCTGGCCTGAGAGGGGTCCAGAAATCCCCACAGATTCTGTCAGCTCACAGTCGGAGCCGGCTCAGGGGGATCCGTACCTGGGACCCACCTCAAATAACGCAAGGAGCTCCAGGCTGGCTGCCCATCCCTGTGGGATAACCCCCTCCAGACCTCCACGCTGGGAAGCCTTTCAGACCCCCTGCACCTGCCTGCCCCACCAGGGTCAACAGCACCATGGGGTCCAGAGGTCCTGGTCCAAGCCCTGGAGGGAGCCGTGCCGAGGGCACCTGGGACAGGGGTGACAGGAGCCCCAGCTCTGCCCCCCGAGTGCCGCCTGCCCGGGGCAGTGGAGACAGAACTCGCCCCCAGCAGCAAATCCTGCCTGCCTGGCCTCCCACGCACCAGAATCCTGGATGGAAACCAAAACCTGGACCTTTAGACGTGTAATCTCACTGCTGAGATCCCCAAGCTCCTCAGCCAGGAGCTCTGGCCCGCTCCTGTGCTCAGGGCAGCCAGAAAGGAGCTGGGGAAAGGAGGGGTTGATGGCAGCACAGCCAGGTGAGCTCCCCTGCCAGCAGCATTCCCTCCTGGAGCCCTGCCAGAGGCATCGGACCTTCCCAGGGTCCCTGACTGCAAACTGTGGTGGGAGAAGGTGAGACCGAGCAGAGGGACAACCTGAGAGGGGCTGGCAGAGGCACAGGACAGAGTCTGGGACAAAAGGTCTCTGCAGCTGCCCCACACCAGGGGATTCTCAATGGAAATGGCCTCGTAGGGGCTGGTGAAGGAGATGCAGCCGGCTCCTGGGCATGAGAATCACGGAATCGTTTGGGTTGGAAAAGCCCCCTGAGCCCACCAAGTCAAGCTGCTCCCCAGCACTGACCAGACCACCACTGACCTTGTCCCCAGGTGCCACATCCACACGGATGTTAAATCCCCCCAGGGATGGGGACTCCCCCCTGCCCTGGGCAGCTGTGCCAGGGCTGCACAGCCCTTTCCAGGAAGGAATGTTCCTAATATCCCACCTGAACCTCACCTGGCACAACTTGAGGCCATTTCCTCTCGTCCTGTCCCCTGTGCCCTGGGAGCAGAGCCCGACCCCCGCCTGGTTCCACCCTCCTGTCAGGGAGTTTTAGGGACTGAGAAGTTCCCTCCCCTCCAGCCCCCTTTCCTCCAGTACCCCCAGCTCCCTCAGCCTCTCCTGGTGCTCCAGACCCTTCCCAGTTCCATTCCTGTCTCTGGACATGCTCCAGCCCTTCAATGTCCTTCTTTTCATGAGGGAGAGGCACAAAACAGCCCCAGGACAGGAGGTGCCTCAGCAGTGCCAGCACAGGGGGTATTGCCCTGGGCCTGTGGCCACACTGTGGCTGGAACAGCCAGAGGCTGCTGCCCACCCGGCCACACCTGAACACTGACAGGGTTGTGTTGTGAGTGTCCAGCTCCAGTCTGGCGGAGGCCGGGGCTCTGGATGTGGGTGTGGAGCAGCCTGAGGGTCCCGTGTCCTTGGGACAGCAGTCACAGGCAGGGGTCAAGCACAGGCCACCTGCACTGCCTGGCCCCTGCTGCCTGTTAGAATTCCCAGCTGGAACCCTGGGAGCAGCCAGGGGCAGGCAGATGCTGCAGGAGGTCACACTCAGCAAGAGAGTGTGGAGGCCACCAGGACGGAGCCCATTTCTCCTCTCTTGGGTGATTTGATGGCTGGGACAGCCAGAGGAGGAAGGACCGTGTGACTCCTGCCTGGAAAGGAACAGCAGGACAGGTATCGCTGCTGTGTATCCTCCAGCAAAAAAAAATCCATGGATGGGACACTGAGGATGAGGAGGTGGGACATTGGGACGTTGTCTGGACAGGGGGGATGGGCAGTGGTAACACAGGAGGTGTCACTGCTGCGGGAACAGCCACTGCCCCTGCACCCGTCCACAGAAGGATTCCCACACCAGGAACGTTGCACTCAAAGCGACCAACCCTGAACAAGGAGATCCAGGGCCCAGCCAGCTACTGCTGCTGGATGGGATTTATGTCCCTCAAAGGACCTTAAGGATTCCCATAGGAGCTGCTGGGCTGGGCCAGGCCACAGACCTGGGAATCTCCAGCCAAGGATGTGTCCTGCACGTGGGTGACAACATGTGGGAGATCCACAGAGCGCCTCTGAAGACCAAACACTTCTCCCCAGAAAGTTGGAAGCAGCTCCCCAGCTCAGACCTGAGCCCACCATGTCCCTGCATCCTATTTTGACCCATTGCCAACAGCAGATCCTGAGAGGAAAAGCGCAGGGACCTGAGCAGGGGCCAAGCTGTGTTTCATCAGCTGCAGCTCCTGGCAATCCACAGCGCGGAGCCTCTGGAGCCAGAAGCTGCATCTGCGTCTCTGGTTAATAGCCCTCAATCAATTTTTCTCCCACAAATTTGCCTAATGGCTTTTAAAATCCCTTTAAAATCTGCTTGGGCTGCTGCAAACACCCTGTGGCAATGAATTCCGCCACGTATCACACCGAACACTGACCCCAAGGAACAGTAAAAGATTTCCCTCCTCCGTGTATTCCACAGCTCCATCGGGCTTCCCAGCTGCCTCTCCATGTGGAATGACACATCTGGATGAACAGGCAGGACAGATGTGCCCTGCTGTGTGTTCTCCAGGAAAGGAAAAGGGAGTTGTAGAAGGACAGTGAGGTGTGGAACAGTGAAGAGCCTCTCCCCATGCCGGCTCTGCACTCCAGCCCTGCATGTCCCCAGCTCAGGTGTTCTCCAGCTGAGTAACTGGTTCCACACAAAAGCTTGTCCACACCTCTGCCACCCCTCCCTGTGCCACCAGAGCCAGCATTGTAGCCAAACCAGCCAGAAACTTCAGCGGCATCAGCAATCTCTGCCAACTCATTGTTCATCCCTTTTCAGGGGGTGCTGGAGGTGATGAAAGGCAGTTCCATGGAAAACCAGAGTTGGCCACGGACAGGAGGTGGTCACAGGAGTGCCATGGGGAACTGGAGCCAGCCGAGGCTGGGAGGTGGTCACAGAAGTGCTACGGGGGCTGTGAAGATGCAGCAGACGGGAAAGGTGCCTGGGTGTGGTGTGTGGTTTGTGTTTGGTTGCAACGTTTTTATTCCTTGTCCTTGAACTTATTCCCAGACTTCCCCGTGATAAGAACCAGGGGTTGACTTCCCTTCCAGCCCTGTCTGGCACACATGGGACAAGGTCACCCACCGTGGGAGCTTGTGGCACCTGGCACAGACACAGAGCACAGGGGTGCAGCGGGGGGTGGATGGGGGCCGGGAGGTGGCTGTGGCCCAGGGGGTGATGATGGGGGAGCCTTTGCCAGGGCCAGCTCGGGGTCACACTGAGAGTGACAGCGGGGACTCGCCCAGGTGGGCTCAGACACGGGGCCACCACGGGGCCCTGTCAGAGCCCACGGCAGTGCCACAGGGCTGTAGCTGGAGGCACCAGGTGGCACGGTCAGAGCAGCCCAGTCAGTGGCCCAGCAGGACCTGGTGGTGGCCCACACCAGGAAACACCTCCTGTGTCCCTTGTTCTGTGTCAGGGCCGGGATGTTGTGTACCGTACCTGTGTGCACTTCCTGTGTCACCTCGCCCAGAGCCACCCTCGCCGTGGTCCTCTCGGTTAACCACGGCGGCCAGAGCAGCCACAGGCTGGAGGGGGAGGACGTGCCCAAGCCCAGCCAGGCGCCAGTACAGCACGGAAGAAGGGTGGGACAACGCATGGTCGGGCTAAAAGTAACTGGAGACGGCCAGAAAAAGAAAAAAAACATCCAACGAGCCAGACACTTTCCCAGTAGAATGAAAACATCTGTTGGGCGCTGGGTGGGGGCTGGTCCAGCCGTTTCGGGGTGCCCAGGGCCCGGCGAGGGGGTCCCGCAGGGGTCCAGCCCCCGGCACTCGCGCGGAGCAGCGGCTGCTCGGGAAGATGCCGCGGTGGCCCTGGCACATCCAGGGACGACTGCGGGGAGC
>VXAD01009342.1:26175-38609 GCA_013399195.1 Dicrurus megarhynchus
CGCCGGGAGACGGGATGTGGATGCCGGGGAATGGGGATGGGGACGCCGCCGCCGGGCCCGGCGGGGCCCCGGGCTGTGCGGGGCGCCCAGCGCGACCCCTCGCCTATCGTGGGGGCCGGGGCGGCCGCAGTCCCCGGGCACGGGCAGCGCCCGCAGGTGCCAGGGCACGGCGATGGCCGCGGCCGGAGGGCGATGCGGGGAGCGGCTCCGCGGGGAGCGAGTCCCTGGGGGCCGCCGGAGGCGCGAGGAGCCGGGCTCGGTCATGCCCGGGTCGGGGTGTGCCCGTGTGGAAAGCCGGGCTCGCCATGCCACAGCGCTTCGTGTGCCGGTGTGGAAAGCCGGGCTCGCCTTGTCTCGGTGCGGGGTGTGCCGGTGCGGGGTGTGCCGGTGCGGGGAGCCCGGTGCGGGAGCCGGCTCATTGTGCTCAGGTGCGCGGGGACCGGGCTCGCCATGCCCTTGTGTGGGGAGCCGATCTCGGCGTGCCCCGGTGCGGCTGCTGGTGGGGGGTGCTCCGTGCAAGGAGCCGGATTTCTCCGTGCTCTGCTCTGGGGTGTCTGGAGCAGGGAGTCGGGCTCATCGCGTCTCAGTGCAGGGTGCCAGGTGCCCGAAGCCGGGCTCATTGTGCCCCACTGGGAGGGCCCGGGGGCTGGGCTCGCCATGCCCTGGTGTGGGAAGCCGCGGTGTGGAGAGCCGGGCTGGACACCGGGGCAGTCCCGGGCACGTCCCGCAGCGCAGGGCTGCGATGCCCGCGGGACCAGCCGTGCTGGGCTGCCGACAGCCGTCCCGCGGGGCTGCTGGGGGGTCCCGGAGGGTTTTGCTGGTCTGGGTCCTTGAGCTGTGCCCGGTGACAGCGACACAGGACGGTGACCCCGGGGCGCTGGCCCGGAGCTCCTGCGAGGATGGGGACTTGCCGGGCCAATGGTGGGGTGTCGGGGCCGGCCCTCCCAGCCCACCACCCCCAAGGCTGGAGAACCCGGTTCCTCCTCTCCAGAGAAGGGGGTTAGTTCACTTCAGCTCATCTTCCTAGGCCAGGGCGCAGCGTCAGGACCATCTGCCCAAAAATGGGGCTGGAGTCACCCTGTCTCTGTCAGGGCACCCAGAAGCGGGGACCAGAGTCAGAATCCTGACCCCAGGCAGGGGCGGGACAGCAGCGCGGGAGAGACACGTCACAGGCACTGCTGGCACCCGAGGGGGAAAAGGCCCATCCAAGGCCAAAGTGTTTATCTTCCCGTTATCTCCCCTCTCCCCGGTAAAGGACCCGGCCCCAGCGTTCAGCTCTGCCTGCGGCTGCATCTCCCAGCCTGAATTCCCAGTCTGGGCTTTGCTGAGATCTTGATAATGTGCTCCTGGCTGATAACCGGCTCCTGGCCGATAACCTGCTCCTGCCAGCGCCGTCGGCACCTGCCCTTCTGTCCCTCGGTGCTGCCAGGTGCTTCCACACCCACACATCCCACTCCCCCCATTCCTGCTCCCTCCCCCTCTCTGGAAGACACCTTCCCCACACCAGGGCACCTAACCCTGACCCTGACCCTCGTGAAAAGAAGGACATTGAGGAGCTGGAGCACGTTCAGAGACAGGAATGGAACTGGGAAGGGTCTGAAGCAGCAGGAATGGCTGAGGGAGCTGGGGGCCTCAGCCTGGAGAAGAGGAGGCTCAGGAGGAACCTTCTGGCTCTCCACAACTCCCTGACAGGAGGGGGCAGCCAGGGGAGGTCAGACTCTGCTCCCAGGGAACAGGTACAAGACAAGAGGGAATAGCCTCGAGCTGTGCCAGGGGAGGCTCAGGTGGGATGTTGGGAAAATTCCTTCTGTCTGTTCTGGGCAAACAGCGATGTTTAACGATGAGGATTTCAACACTAATTTTGTGCAGGAGCTTTCTGGAGCGGTGCTGCCACGCTCAGATCTGGCCCAGGGGGTTCATCCTCCTGTGCAGGCGTGGGAGAAGTGGAAACCCCCCCAGTGCCATCTCCACACGAGTGCTTTGGGTCGCCGTCTCTGTGCCGTGCTCTCCATCCACAGGGATTTTCCAGCTGGAGCAGTGGGAGGGGTGGGTTGGCCTTTCCAAGGGCAGGACAGCTGTTCCAGGAGAGCTGGAGTGGCAGGAAGGCTCCTTGATTGCCAAGTGGAGGAAGCTTTGTGGAAGAGCCGTGTTTGTGCAAATTCACAGATGCTTCATGACGTGCAGGAAGGAGCCGAGCGCTGCCGATCCACTCTCCTCTCACTGCCCTCAGCACTCCCGGGATTTGCACCCATAGGGAGCTTCCCTCACTCTCCCGAAGATTCATTGTAATCATTTATTTCCCTAATCTGGTTTTGTGAGAAGAGTCAAGCCCTGTGTGGGACCTCCAGAGCCGTGCCTGATCTCTGGTTTGGAGAGCAGGGCCATCAGGGTGGCAGCGTCCTGGTGGGCAGAGCTTGAAGCTGGAATGCTGACAGAGCAGGGGCAGGTGTCCTGCTTGAGCCGGGGTGCTCAGTGGGGGCTCAGCCTGGAGAAAAGGAGGCTCAGGGGGAACCTTCTCCCTCTCCACAACTCCCTGACAGGAGGGTGCAGCCAGGCGGGGTCAAGCTCTGTTCCCAGGGAACAGGGACAGGACAAGGGCAAACAGCCTCCAGTTGTGCCAGGGAAAATTTAGGTGGAATATGGAGAAAATTCCTCCTGGAAAGGGCTGCCCAGCACTGCCCAGGGCAGTGGTGGAGTCCCCAGTCCCAGGGAGATTTAACATCCCTGTGGATGTGGCATGTGGGGACATGGGTCAGTGGTGGCCTTGGCAGTGCTGGGGAATGGATGGACTCAGTGGGCTCAGAGGCTTTTCCAGCCCGACCCACTCCATGATTCCATGGTTCTGCAGACTGAAAGGCAGTGTACGATACATTAAAGTTAATGTTCATTAATGGTGTGGGCACAAGGACTGCACCTTGTTTTCACGCACAGGGCTATGCTGGGCCTGCCCTGCCCCCCAAGGGGGAATAAACCAGCTCCCCTCCCAACCTCCTTTGCCTATTTATGATCATTTATTCCTCAGGGATGTGAAGTCACAGGTTGCCACGAGCAGTTCAGGGAACGGCAGCACTCGGACAAGGTGTGAGGAGAAGCAGCGCCGTGGCCCTCGCGGTGTCACAGCCCCAGCCCTGCCCTGCCCCTCTCAGTGCTCTCCTGTTGTTTGTGAACTGCTGCTGGTGCAGAATTTTCCACGTGGGAACACCGGGGCTCTTTCAGCCTTGCTTTGATGACCTCATTTGCTTTTCCCACCCACCCTGGGGAGTATGAGCAGAAGGGAGAAGAAACTTGGTTTTCTGCTCTTGTGAAAAGTTTTGCACCTTTGCTGGTCTGAGCAGGGGTTGTGGCCGAGCCCCAGCACCTCGTGCTGGGATCAGTCCGGTTTATCCCTGCTGGTCTGCGTTCCCAAACCCTCAATCCGCCTGGAAAGGGGGGGTTGTGACCAGCAGGTGTTTGCTGCTCACGAGTGCTGGTCCCACCACGCTCATCTGTCACATTTTCTGGGTTCAGGCCGTGATTTCCACATCCTCCCCCTCATCTCTCCCACCCATCCCCGCCTGTCAGTCCTGCCTGATGTGCTCCCTGTGGGAATGCCCTCGTGCTCTGGGTTCCTGAGGGCCTTCCCTCGGGATGAGAGTGGTGTGTGCTGTGGCAAATCTCAGCTGTGGTTCATGGATGGAACTTTGGAGTCGTTCCTGTAATTTATTCCTCTAAGCAACCCCAGAGCTGTCTCTTGCTTGTAATTCTGCTGCTGCTTCCAGTGTGGGATTTGTTTTGGAGCGCCCTTGGACTTCAGTGAGGGAAGGGATGGGGCATCCAGAGGGACCTGGGCAGGCTGGGGAGGTGGGACCGAGGGAACCTCATGAAGTCCAACAAGGCCAAGGGCAGGTCCTGCACCTGGGTCGGGTCCCAGCACAAACACAGGATGGGGGGACTGGCTGGAGAGAGTCCCTGGGGAGAAGGACCTGGGGGTGCTGGGAAAGGCTGGACCACGTGCACTGGATCCCAAACCCCCTGTGCCCTGGGCTGAGCCCCCAGCGTGGGCAGCAGGGGATGGGGGGGATTCTGCCCCTGTGCCCTGCTCAGGTGAGGCCCCACCTGCAGAGCTGCCCCAGCCCTGGGGCCAACAGCAGAAGGACCTGGAGCTGCTGGAGAGAGCCCAGAGGAGGCCCCGGAGCTGCTCCCAGGGCTGGAGCCCCTCTGCTCTGGAGCCAGGCTGGGAGAGCTGGGGGTGCTCACCTGGAGAGGAGAAGCTCCAGAGAGATCTTAGAGCCCCTTCCAGTGCCTAAAGGGGCTCCAGGAGAGCTGGAGAGGGACTGGGGACAAGGGCTGGAGGGACAGGACCCAGGGAATGGCTTCCCACTGCCAGAGGGCAGGAATATTGGGAAGGAATTCCTGGCTCTGAGGGTGGGGAGGCCCTGGCACCGGTTGCCCAGAGCAGCTGTGGCTGCCCCATCCATGGAAGTTTTCCAGGCCAGGTTGGACAGGGCTTGGAGCATCCTGGGACAGTGGAAGGTGTCCCCTGTCCATGGCACGGGGTGGCACTGGGGGTCCTGAAGATCCCTTCCTGCCCACTCCATCCTGGGATTCTACAATTCCAACTAAGAGCTTTAACTCATCCAACAGGATGAAAGAAGGGAAAGAGGGAAACAACAGTGTAAATGCAGAGAAGAAGTGCTGAAGCAGAATTTAAGGAAAATAAAATCATGTTGAAAAATCAGCAAGAGGGGGAGGTTTTGGGGTGTTGCTGTAGGTTCCCACAGATCAGAAAACGAAAACAAAACATGGAAAAATAGTGCAAGCGCTGGAATCCCGTGAGGTGCAGGGGGTTCCCATTTTTAGGCATTAATGAGGTTTGCAGTTGGCACTGGGATCGCCGGTTCCATGGTGGATGATTTGGGAAGGCTCCAACTATGCAATATCTGCCACAGGGTTATTTTTAAAAGCCGCTTTGTTGCCAGCCCTCCCCAGGGATCTGGGCTCGGAGCGTGTGGAGCTGTGAGGAGCTTTTCCAGCGCGGGGGGATCAGCTGGAGGACTTGGCTCCTTCTTTTCCTGCCATCTCTTTTGTTCCTGCCTCTTTCTGCTTCCGCAGCTTTTGTTTGCTGCGGGTGAACTTTGCAGGGTGAGTTTGGGGTGACTCTGCTGAGCTCAGCTGAGCTCGCAGGTGAACTTCGGAGACTTTTGGGTTAATATCCAAGAATTTAGGATAATATCCAAGAATTTAGGGTTAATGTCCAAGAATTTAGGCTAAGATCCAAGGCTTTAGGCTAAGATCCAAGACTTTAGGGTTAATACCCAAGAATTTGGGGTTAATATCCAACCTTTAGGACAGTGAAGGCTTCACCCTGCCTGTGCTCTGAACAGGGGTTTTGGGGCACCCCAGAGGCTTCTAGTCAAGGATAAACCAAGAGGAAATTGAATTCTAGTGGAAAACTCACCAGTAGATAAATGTTGCTGGAAGCAGACAGTGGAGTTCTGTCCCCAGCACGTGCTCCGGGGGTCTGGCAAGGAACAAGCCTTGGCTGTGCCAGATTTAGAGTCCTCCCCATCACCCTCCAAGCTCGTGTGGGCGGTGCGGGGCCTGCTCTGGATGCTGCCTCGGGGCCGCTCTCCCCGTGCCACGTTCTCCATTTCACGGAGCCTTTAATCCTTCGGGATCTTACCCGGCCACAACAATCCTGTGCCTTGTTCTCGCTGCTGGGGAGGGAGTTGACGTCAGCCCGCGGTGAGGCTTCAGTGCAGGAACTTGTGGTTTTTCATGCAGGAACACGCTCCTTTATCCCCATCCATATTCTGCAAGGAATTCCTGGTTGCAGCTCCTTTATCCCATCACTGTTGTGCACAGGAATTCCTGGTTGCAGCTCCTTTATCCCATCCCTGTGCTGTACAGGAACTCCTGGTTGCAGCTCCTTTATCCCATCCCTGTGCTGTACAGGAATTCCTGGTTGCAGCTCCTTTATTCCATTCCTGTGCTGCACAGGAATTCCTGGTTGCAGCTCCTTTATTCCATCCCTGTTGTGCACAGGAATTCCTGGTTGCAGCTCCTTTATCCCATCCCTGTTGTGCACAGGAATTCCTGGTTGCAGCTCCTTTATTCCATCCCTGTGCTGTACAGGAACTCCTGGCTGCAGCTCCTTTATCCCATCCCTGTGCTGTACAGGAACTCCTGGTTGCAGCTCCTTTATCCCATCCCTGTGCTGTACAGGAACTCCTGGCTGCAGCCCGGTGCTCTCTGCCTGCTCCAAGGCAGTACCTGTGTCCTGACTCTCCTCCATTTCCCAAACGGATGCGGCTCCTTGGCTCCCAGACCGTTCCTTCTGTGCTCCCCCCACCCGAACTGTTACAATTACTGGCATTTGCCATGTTTTCTTCCCTTTCCTGTCTTTATCCAAGCTTTTTTGGCCCTTTCCCTCGCTTTCCCAAGGGGGTGGTTTTGTTTTTGCAGTGCCCAGACATCGCAGCCGAGTCCTGCAGGCTCGAGCCCCCTCTGTGCCCCTCGGCTCCTTCCTGCTTTTCCTCTGCTGTAACCAGAGATCTCTTGCAGTCCCAGAGGGTTTTGTATTCCACTGCTGGGGCTGGGGGTGTCCCAGGCCGTGTTACAGCACGGATGAAGCTGCTGGAATGCTGCGGGTTAGCTCCTCACTGAGCAGTTGGACAGCAAACCAACAGTTTGACAGTGGGTGAGCTTCCTGCAGGGATGACAGACTGGTCACCAAGGGTTTCCTTGGCTTTCCTGGAGCTGCTTTGCTGATGGCTCAGCTGGTTAGCCAGGCAAGAACAGGGAAATCAGACCAGATTCCTCTGAGCTGGGCTGATTCCTGCTGGTCACAGCTCCTGCCCGGCCCACAGAGGCTGCTGGCTGCAGCTTCCCGCTGGGCTCGGGTGCTCATCCAGCACAGTCTGGTGTGTCCTGGCCGAGCACTGCAGAGGCTCCCTGGGCGTTTGTCCCTGGGCTGGAATGGTGGGCACTGGGGGCCTGTGCAGTGGGATGGAGTATGGCATTCCCATGGGATGGGGCACAGCATTCCCATGGGATGGGGCACAGCGTAACCATGGGATGGGGCACAGCATTCCCATGGGATAGGGCACAGTGTAACCATGGGATGGGGCACAGCATAACCATGGGATGGGGCACAGCATTCCCACGGGATGGGGCACAGTGTAACCATGGGATGGGGTGCAGGAAGCCCATGGGATAGGGCACAGGAGGCCTACGGGATGGGGCACTGCATGTCCACAGGGATGGGATACAGGATGCCCAGGGATGGGGTACCACCTGCTCATCCTCCCCTTGGGCCTCCCCTGCTCCCACCTTCAGCCCCAGCCCCTCTGGACTCCACTTGCTCAGTGCAGGCTGGCACTGGGATTCTCTCCCTTTCCTCCTGGATCCTGCAGAGCCCTGTGCCACTGCCAGCCCCATTTCCTGGGAGAGGGTGCTGGGATGATGCCAGGCTTATGTCCCCTCCCAGGGCTGGGCAGCGCTGGGCTGGGGCTGACCCCAGGTTTGTGTCCCCTCCCGGGGCCATGCAGGGCCTGGGGGTAAAGCAAACATTGCTCCAGGCTCCAGGCGTGCACAGGGAAGGGCTTCTCCCAGGAAATAACAACCCGGGTACTGCCCCGTGCAGGATCTCTCCTGGCTCTGGTCTGGGCAGTGGAAAAATACTCCTCTGTCCCTTTCTCGCAGCAGTGGCCGGAGAACAGGGATCACAGTGTTTGCTCCGGCAGCTGCTGGGCAGGAGGGAAGGGCAGCCGTGGGCATGGAGGGAAGCGAAGGCTTCCAGCCCTCCCACCCATGGGCAGGGGCACCCTCCAGCTGCGTTCCTGAGGAGCCCTGCTCAAGATCCCGCTGGGAGAGGCAGGGTCCCTGTCCATGGGATTACACACGGACCCCTGTGCTGCTGTGGCAGCAGGAATCTCCTGCGAACCGACAGTGGCCTCCCAGTGCCAGAGGGCAGGGTTAGGTGGGATATTGGGAAGGAATTCCTCCCTGTGGAGGATGGTGAGTTGCTGCAATGGATTTCTCAGAGAAGCTGTGGCTGCCCTTGGATCCCTGGAAGTGTCCAAGGCCAGGTCGGACAGGGCTTGGAGCAACCTGGGCTAGTGGAAGGTGTCCCTGCCTATGGCAGGGGGTGAAAGGAGATGAGCTTTAAGGTCCCTTCCCACCCACTGGACTGGACTTGGATGATTCTGTGACAGGGAGAGTTCCTGGAAAAGAGCTGGGTGCCGTGGGTGCCCCGCCTGCCCTGGGTGGGGCAGCTCTGCCGCTGCCCATCCCGCGGGGTTGTCCCTGACTCTGTGTCCCTGCTCGCTCTCCCAGGCCCGCACTGGGGTGGTTTTCCTGGTTGACTGAGCGGCCCTGCTGCCCACTGCCCCGGCTCTGCTCCTTCTTCCAGGCTCCAGGATGGACCTGGTCACCAGTCCCTGCCTGTGGCACCATGGCTGTGCCAGTGGCAGAGCTCACCCTGTGCCTCCCTGCCCTCAGCTGGGGCTCCTCAGCCGGTTGGGCACAGGGCTGAATTAGTGCTGAGATCATGGGTTTGTGAGAGACAGGATCAAATGCTTCACTGGAATCAAAATATTTTCCATCTCGTGCATTCCCTTCACCTGCTCGTTGTGTAACAGGATCGCACGGACAGAACAGGTTTGTCTGGCACCGTGGATTCCTTGGCAGAGCCGCAGGGCTGAGCTGCTCTGCCGTGGGCCCGTGGGTGTCCCCAGCCCTGAGTGCTCCTGCCAGCTGAGGGACAGGTGGATCTGTCATTGCCCAGGGCTGCTGCTGGCCCCAGTCCCCTCCCTGGGGACAGAGGGGCTGCGAGTGGCCCTTCTGGTGTTGAATGGGGCCCCTGAAGCAGGAGCTGTGAGCAGAGCCTGGGGGCCTGGAGCGTGTTCCCAGCTCAGGAGAGGGGCATGGCAAGGGCACAGAGGGGTCGGTGACCCCTTGCCCTCGGGGTCCCACAGGCTCTCCCTGTGCTGGCGCTCCCTGTCCCTGACCCTTGGGGACCTGCAGGACACAGCTCAGGTGTCCCTGACTGGGGCCTCAGCCCTCTCAGCTCATTTTTTTCCTTTCCCATGCTTTCTGAAGCGATTTCTATGTTGCAACAGCCACCCCTGCCCTGCCTGGGGCCACAGCCGGGGACGGCGGGGCACAGCCTCGGTCAGGGCCAGGGGGCACGAGGTTTGGGGGGGCACGGGTGGCCCAGCGCCAGCAGCCCCCTCAGGGACTCCCCCCTTCCCTGCTGCCCACGAGGAGCCAGACACGGCCCTCCCTGTCACCCAGCTCCCGGGACGCCGGGGTGGACAGGCCAGGCTGGGATTCACTCTGGTTTTCCAGGCACGCCGTGTTCACTGCTCAGCCCTGAGGTCCGGCAAATCCCGCCCGTTCCCGGCACCAAATGTCGGGGTGGCACAAGGAGTGAGATAATCCGTGCACGCAGTGAGTGGAGAATCGTGGAATGGTTCGGGTGGGAAGGGACTTTACAGACCTTACAGACCGCCCTGCCATGGGAGCAAAACCTCCTCTCCCCATTATTCCCAGCCCCATCCACCAGCTGCTCTCCCAGGCCCAGGGCTGCATCCCCGAGCCCGTCTCGTTGACGAGAAAACCTCAGAAGGGAGCGATTGATTGGAAGCTGCAACCTGATCTTCGGTAAACCCGCCCTGCCCCGTCCCCAGCGATCGCTCCGGGCGCCGGGCGAGCGCTTTCTGGCAGCGGGGGCCGTCCCAGCCCGGCGCTGCAGCGGCGCCGGTTCCGCTGGTGCTCACCACGAGCAGCGCACGGAGCTGCTGGGCGCGCCGGGCACCCACGGGGGACACCTACGGGGGACAACCACGGGAGACAACCACAGGGGACAACCACGCGGGATAACCACGCGGGATAACCACACGGGATAACCACACGGGACAACCACGGGGGACAACCACGAGGGATAACCACGCGGGACAACCACGTGGGATAACCACGCCGGATAACCACGCGGGATAACCACGGGGGATAACCACGCGGGATAACCACACGGGATAACCACGGGAGATAACCACGCGGGATAACCACGGAGACCCGCGCCGCTGATTTTTGTCCCCGTCAGGCTGTGCGGAAAATGCCGCGTTTATTTATTTATGGAGGCCGGGCCGGAGCGGGAGCAGCTGGTGGGGATCAGCTTTGTTCCCACTCAGCACAAGACAGAGCACGTTTGTGTCCGCACGGAGCGGGGAAGGTTCCTCCTCCCCGTCACGTTCCAGAGCCGCCCGGAGCCCGGCAGATCCACTGCCCGGGCCCTGAGCACCGGGATGCCCCTCAGGCTCTGAAAGCAGCTTGTTCAGAGCTGTGAGGGACCCCCGGGCTCCTGCTGTGCGCCGCCAGGATGGGCTTTAAGGTCCCTCCAACCCAAAGCAGTCTGTGGTTCCAAGACGATTCTGTGATTCCCGCTCTGGCTCTGAGTGCAGTGGGATCACTGGGAAGGCTGTGGCCGAGTCCCTGGCCGTCCGTGCTGGGCTTTGTGCGGAGCACATTGAGCCTGTGCCGGGCAGAACAAGGAACAGAGGTGCCTTGTGTGGCCGCAGCACAAACTGGGCCACGAACTGCCTGGGCGTGCCCTGCTAATGAGCTGGGGGTGCTGAGCGCCCACGGCTGCCCCGAGCCCCGCAGGGACCAGCCCTGGCAGCAGGACGAGCCCCAAACCCGGGCAGTGGGATGAGCCCCAAGCCCTGGCAGTAAGATGAACCCCAGCAATGGGACCAGCTCTGGCATCAGGCCAAGCCCTGGCAGCAGGATGAGCCCTGAGCCCCAGCAGTGGGCTGAGCCCCAAGCCCCACCATCGGCACGCCATGTACCTGCCCCGGGAGCAGCAGGACAATCCCCCTTTTCCTCTGGCTTCCCGGGGCGTGGCAGATGGAGTGGGCACTGTGCCCCTGCTCGGCCTGACGGGGGCATGGCCCCAGCCCTGAAGTGCCCCCAACCCTACAGGAAGGGGCAGGAGCAGGTGGGGCTGCAGTCCCACTCCCCAGGGATGCTTTGGAGTAGGCAGTGGGTCAGGATGCAGCAGGCACCACTGCTGGGAGGCAGGAGCCCTGTCCTGGGGTGGGGGTCTGAGCCAGGTGCCTTGGAATAGGTCTTACCTGGGCTGGAGATGGGTCCTGGTGGTCGTGGCTGGTCTGGGGACCAGGAGGGTCCTTGCAGGATGTCACCTGTGGAGGTGACACCTGCAGAGCTGCTCTGCATGGGGTCCTGGGATGGGGATCTGTGACCTCTGGGGATGGGAAGTGCTTGGACAGATCCGGGGGCTGCACCCAGGCTCCTCAGGGTGCTCAGAGATGATGTGGTAGCTTTGGTTTGTCCAGACCTTCTGATTTTCCCTGGACAGTGTAGGTATGGGTGGCTCCCCCATGGCTGCTGGGCCAGGGGCAGAGCAGGTCCCCACCTCTGTGCAGGAGTGGGGCCCGTGACTGTCACCCCCAGTGAAGAGCCAGAGGGATCAGCTTGGGACCTGCTTGAAGGGCTGGTTCTCCTGCTCCCTCCTGGCCCAGAGCTCCCACAGGACAGGCACCAGCTGGAGATTTGCTCCACACTCCAGTTCCCAGCCAGAGCCTCTTCCGTGGCCACTCCAGGGACCGTAATTCCAAAAAAGCTTTATTTGTAAGACAGTGCCATGTTGCCGTGGCAGGGAGTGTGGTAAGAGCATGGAGGCTCTGCTCTTCCTGGGCAGGAATCGGGTTTCAGGCTGATTAATTTATTATTTTGTATTTATTTATTTATGCTTTTACTCTGGGAAGCATCAGTGTCAATCATTCTGGACACACCACTGCTCTGCCGGTGACACGGAGCTGTAGTCACAAGGTGCCCACCCAAGCAGTGGGTTCATGTGGTCAGGAAACCTCTGAATTCCCAGAAGTGGTTGGAGCTGTATCCGTGGATAAACCAGTCAGATAAACCAGTAAGGTCTGGCTGATCAGGCCAGGATGAGCTGTTCCTGTGCCAAAGAGAAAAGAAAATGGATTTTTTTTTTTTGTGAGTTGCCTGTGGAGCAGGTGGTGCCATCCTCCCCCAGGCCACCCCCGTCCCCTCAGCGCGTCCCTCAAGCCTTCCCTTCCCCCAGGTGAACCAGGGGAACATGCCCGGCATCCAGAGCACCTTCCTGGCCATGGACACGGAGGAGGGCGTGGAGGTGGTGTGGAACGAGCTGCTCTTCACCGACAAGAAGGCCTTCAAAGCACACGAGGTGAGACCCTGAGACCCCCCACACCTTCCTGGGTGGGGCACAGCCTGGCAGGATGGGCCTGGGCCTTCCTTGGCTGCTCCCTCAAAGGCAGCTCCAGTGTCCTCTGGACCTGACCAGTGTCCCTGTGACGTCCCCAGCTCTTGGGGTGCCCTGCCCCATCCCAGGACCCACACCTCCCCTGTCCTGCCCCATCCCATCCCAGGACCCACACCTCCCCTGT
>VXAD01009342.1:42990-75513 GCA_013399195.1 Dicrurus megarhynchus
GGGCAGGAAGAAGTGTCCACGGGGACGGGGTGGGGTGGGGGTCTCCAGGTGGGGGTCTGCACCTGAGGCTCCATCCTGATGTGTCCTGGTACGTGTTCCAGAGAAGGCAGACGGGACGGCCGTGGACATCTTCTCCTTCGGGATGTGCGCGCTGGAGGTGCGGAGTGGGATGGACCCTGGGAATGGTGGGACCCTGGCCCTTGTCCAGGGTGTCCCTTGTCCAGGGTGTCCCTTGTCCCTGCCCTTGTCCAGGGGTGTCCCTTGTCCAGGGTGTCCCTTGTCCCTGCCCTTGTCCAGGGTGTCCCTTGTCCCTGCCCTTGTCCAGGGGTGTCCCTTGTCCGGGGTGTCCCTTGTCCAGGGGTGTCCCTTGTCCCTGCCCTGTCCGGGGGTGTCCTTTGGGAAGCCCCCATGGACTGGCCGTGCCTCCGCTCGCAGATGGCCGTGCTGGAGATCCAGACCAACGGGGACACGCGGGTCTCGGAGGAGGCCATCGCGCGGGCCCGGCATTCCCTGGATGATCCCAACATGCGGGTGAGTGCAGCTGGAGGAGCCTGCTGGGGGTAAATCCCTGTCCTGCACCACTCCTGGGATGTAAATCCCACCCTGCATCCTCCTTGGGGGTAAACCCCTGTCCTACATTCCTCCTGGGAGCAAATCCCGTCCTGCCACTTCCCAGTAGGCGCGGGTGGGGTCTGGCCCTGTCCCATGAGTGCCCCTGTTTTCCCTCAGAGCTGTGGTCTCTCGGGTATCTGTGCCCCCTTCCCAAGCTCCATCTCAGTCCTCACCTCCTCGGGAGGCCCACATGGATCCCAGGGAACAGAGAACAAGCTGCCCCACAAATACCTGGGAACAGGGTTTAATAAGGAGACAGGGCAGTTTGGGGGATAGTTGGGATTCGGGCTCAGCCAGAGGAAGGCATGGAACAGCCGGAACCTTTGACCCCCGCTCCGTCCTCCCTGACCCACTCAACCCCCCTTCCTCTTCCTTTGGCAGTCTCCAAAACATCCCATAATGAGTTTGTACATTCCCCAAATTCTCTTGTTTGATCACAGAATTTCTCGAGGCATCCCACAGTAAATCCTGCCCCTCAGATCCCACAGTTCCCACGACTCAGGAGAGCCAGGGAGTCTCCTCTGCAGAGCATCGGCCCCGGGAGTGGTTGGAGTCACGCCCGAGGGTCTCTGGGGCAGGTGGCTCCAAGGGGTCCACTCTGGGGGTGCCCACCTGGCACCCTTGGGATCATTTTTGGATTTATCCTGGATATCCTGGCCCATTCCCTGTCAGCAGCAGGGCAGGAGCTGCAGGAGCAGATCGGGCTCCTCTGCTCTCAGTGAGCAGAAACGGGCAGATCCCTTGGATTCCGCTGCTCGTCCTGCCCTTTCCCCACTCCCACCACCGCATTCCTGCTCTCGGGGCTGATCCCGGTCCTGCCCTTTCTCCTGCAGCCTTTGCTGGGCTCACACCTGGGATGGGGCCAGTGGGGACCCCCTTCCCATCTCTGCCCACCCGGAATTCTGCCGTGGCTCCCTGTCCTGGGGCTCCTGCTGCAGAAAGAGCCCTTTGGATCCATTTCCTGGGAAATTGTATCAAAAATAGTGTGACCCCAGGCCTAGGGCAGTGACCCCTGTGCTGGCACTGCTGGGGCCCCGCCAGTCCTGGGGCAGGTTTGGGGTGCCCAGGTAGGGACATCGAGGGGCTGGAGTGTGTCCAGGGAAGGGAACGCAGCTGGGGAAAGGTCTGGAGCCCCAGGAGCAGCTGAGGGAGCTGGGAAAGGGGCTCAGCCTGGAGCAAAGGAGGCTCAGGGGGGACCTTGTGGCTCTGCACAACTCCCTGACAGGAGGGGGCAGCCGGGGGTGTCGGGCTCTGCTCCCAGGGAACAGGGACAGGAGGAGAGGGAACAGCCTCAGGCTGGGCCAGGGGAGGCTCAGGCTGGACACCAGCAGGAATTTCTTCAAGGAAAGGGTGGCCAGGCCTTGGAAGGGGCTGCCCAGGGGGTGTAGAGTCCCCACCCCTGGAGGTGTCCAAGGAGTGACTTGGACACTCGGTGCTCTGGGCTGGTGACAAGGTGGGGATCGGGACTCGATGGTCTGGGAGCTCTTCTCCAGCCTCAGTGATTCCATGGTTCTGTGATTGTGTGAAATTCTCCTGTGAGAGGAGCAGGGGCATGTCCTGCTCTGCTCCAGCTCGTGTCCCTGCTCTGATCCCAGGAGTTCATCCTGTCCTGCCTGACCCTGAACCCAGACAAGCGCCCGACCGCCCACAACCTCCTCTTCCACCGGGTGCTCTTCGAGGTCCATTCCCTGAAGCTGCTGGCAGCCCATTGCTTCATCAACCACCAGTGTGAGTGCTCGGGACCACCCGGACCCCCGAGCTCATCTTCTCCCAAGGAGCTGGGCTGGGAGAGCTGGGAATGTTCAGCGTGGAGAAGAGAAGGGTCCAAGGAGACCTCAGAGCCCCTTCCAGTGCCTAAAGGAGCTCTGGGAGAGCTGGAGAGGAACTGGGGACAAGGGATGGAGTGTCAGCACAACGGGGAATGGCTTCCCACTGCCAGGGCAGGGGTAGATGGGATAATGGGAAAGAATTCCTGGCTGTGAGGGTGGGGAGGCCCTGGCACGGATTGCCCAGAGAAGCTGTGGCTGCCCCATCCCTGGAAGTGTTCCAGGCCAGGCTGGACAGGTCTTGGAGCAGCCTGGGATAGTGGAAGGTGTCCCTGTCCATGGCAGGGAGTGGGACTGGATGGGATTTAAGGTCCCTCCCACACAAACCATCCCGTGATTCCGTGTGCAGAGCCTGGGGAGGGAGGCGGTGACTCCCATCCCCTCCCTGGAGTAGGGGCTGCAGGACCCACCCTGCAGGGACCCCCAACCCCTGAACCCCCTGTGCCTCTGCCCCAGATCTGATGCCAGAGAACGTGGTGGAGGAGAAGATCAAGGAGCTGGACCTGAACATGGTGATGGCCGAGATCCGCAGGGAGGGTCGGCCCGGGGCACAGTGGAGGTGAGGATGGCAGAGATTCCATAGCATCCAGCCTGGAGATCCCGGTGCCGTGGGAAGCAGCCCCTCACCCCCTGAACCCTCCTGTCCTGTTCCCTGCCCAGGTACTCAGAGGTTTCCTTCCTTGAGCTCGACAAGTTCTTGGAGGACGTCAGGTGGGTTGGAGCTCCCAGCTCCGCTCCCAGCTCTGCCTCGGCTCCCCGGGGAATGTGGAGCCAGGATGGGCACAGGGCAGTGTCCCTGCTGTCCCCAGCTGGGCTTGGTGCCTCATCCCCACGGCGCCCCCGGGCTCGGGGAGCTGCCCACCCCTGCTCCTTCCAGAGCCGGCTCTGCCAGGGCCGTAGGGGATGGAATCAGCTCTGTGTCCTCCCTCTGTGTCTGTGCCAGGAATGGGATTTATCCCCTGATGAACTTCGCTGTCTCCAGACCCCACGCCCTCCCACGCGCCCTGTCCCAGCCCCAGGAGGACCCTCAGAAAGCCAAGACTCCCACGCCAGAGCCCTTCGATGTGGAGACCAGGAAGGTAAGGCCAGATCCAGGTGGGGACAGCTCCTCACTGGTCTCCATCCCTGCTGCAGGGACACCTCTCCTGTTAGCCATGGCCCGGGTGAGAGCTGGGAGAGGAATTATGGGGTTTCAGTGGGAATTCCAAAGTCCTGCTTGGGAAGGCCCCAGAGCCAGAGAGGCCCTGCCCAGGCTGATCCCGAGCTGGGCTTTTCCAGGTGGTGCAGATGCAGTGCAACATGGAGCTGAACGAGGACAAGAGCCAGTGGCATGTGAGTACCCGGATCCTGACCCGCTCCTGGCGCTGGGAGAGACCTGCTCCCTGCACATCCCGCTGGGAATGGGACTGGGAAATGGGACTGGGAATGGGACCGGGGAATGGGATTGGGAAATCAGACCGGGAAATCTGCCTGGGATTTCAGACTGGGAAGTGGTACTGGGAAGTCTGACTGGGAATGGCCTCAGCCAGCTTCCGTGGTACCCAAAGAACTCACTCCTGTCCTGTACAATGAAAGAATTCCCTAAGAAGCCATGAATTCCCCTGGCCTGTGGGACACAGACCTTGAGTGTCTGGATGTCTCCGTTCCTGGTGTTTCCAGACACCTTTGTACTCCCGTTTTTTCTAGCCCAGCCCTTGCAGGGAGCTGGAATTTCTCCAGGGCACCAGCACTACCCGAGAGCTCCCACATTCCCGCAGTGCCCAGCACCTCCCGGTGCCTCTGGAGGGGCCGGGATGAGCAGACTCTCTCCTGTCTCCGCAGCTCACGCTCCTGCTCATTCTGGAGGACAAACTGCACCGACAGCTCAGCTATGACCTGCTGCCCAGTACGTTCCCACAGGGAATGCTGGGTGTGGATGCTGGGGGATCCCGTGGCCCTGTCGGGATTAGGCTCTGTTGGACACAGAATGTACCAGCTCCCCAGCCAGCTTCCCTTCCCTTCCCTTCCCTTCCCTTCCCTTCCCCCTCTCTTTCTTCTCCTTTACCCTTTCCTTTCCTTTCTCCTTCCCTTCCCTTATTTTCCTTTCATTTCCCTTCCCTTTCTTTACCTCCCCTTCCTTTCCCCTTCCCTTTTTCCTTTCCTTTTTCATTTTCATTTTCCTCTTCTTTCCTTTCTCCCTTGTGGTCCCAGCCCTTGCCCACCTGGCCCCTGTGCTGGTGCCTCTGGCACGAGGGAGTCACCTGCCTGTAAAGTGAGAGTTGGGAGGGCAGTGAGTGGATGATCCAATGGCCATTCCAGAGCTGCATTCCCAGCAGGATCCACAGAAGGCAGTTCTTGGGGTCCCCCTGGTGAACTCTGCTCTCATTCCCAGCACTGGCAGAGTGTCCCCGACACTTTTCCAAGGGAAAGGTGGACCCAGGAAAGGGGCAGGTCCAGCTCCTTCCCAGAACATCAGCAGCCTCTGGAGGCCATGCAGCCAGAGCCCCGGGGCTGCCTCACAGACAAAATCCCCACAGAAAGCTGGGGAACGGTGCCTGGGAGCTGCTCCTTCCCCAGCCCCTTGCGGGCTCTGCTGCAGGCACTGTCCTGGGGCTTTCCCTGCTGAGCCAAACAAAACCTTTCCAAGTGACACATTGTCTTGAGCTGTGTTCTGGGAGCTTGGGAACCTTGTTCCACCTCCCTGCCCCATTTTCCCAGGATGAGCAGCTCCTGCTGCGGCTCTCCCAGGTACGGGAGCTCCACGAGCTGTATCCATGTTCATGTTCTCCTGCTCCTTGTCTCTGCAGCTGATAACTCCAAGGATTTGGCCACAGAGCTGGTGCATTATGGATTCATCCACGAGGTGAGTCCCTGCTGTCCCCAAATCTGGAGCCGCTGTGGAGCCACCGGAGCTCCCCCAGCACCAACCCCTCACAGGCAGGAGTTGGATTCCTGTTCCCTCCAGACTCTGCTCCAGGAGCTGCTCCAAGGGGAACTGCCTGTTGTGACAATGTTAATTAGCTGGACCTTAAATAATTCTGAGTGGGAGCCCCCAGGGAAGGAGGCTAATTCCTTACTTAAGGAATCAGGGAATCATTAGGTTTGGAAAGACCTCCAAGATTATCAAGTCCAACCTGTGACCAAACATGTGAGGTCACCCTGATGACATCCCCAAGTGCCACATCCACATGTTTATTGAGCACTTCCAGGGATGGGGACTCCACCACTGCCCAGGGCAGCTGTCCCAGGGCTGCACAGCCCTTTCCAGGAGGAATTTTCCCAATATCCCTCCTGAACCTCCCCTGGCACAGCTTGAGGCCGTTTCCTCTTGTCCTGCCCCTTGTTCTCTGGGAGCAGAGCCTGACCCCCACCTGGCTGCACCCTCCTGTCAGGGAGTTGTGGAGAGCCAGAAGGTCCCTCCTGAGCCTCCTTTTCTCCAGGCTGAGCCCCCTGAGCTCCCTCAGCTGCTCCTGGGGCTCCTTTCCTCAGCTCTCTTCCCTCCCCTGGACATGCTCCAGCCCCTCAGTGTCCTGTACCTGGGCACCCCAAACCTGCCCCAGGAATGGCTTGGGATTGGGACTGTGGGAGGCTGGAGGGATCTGGGATAGCCCAGCAAAGGGAGCTATTGGCACGTTTGGATTTCAGGACGACTGTGAAAAGCTGGCCGCGTTCCTGGAGAGCGCCTTCCACAAGCACCGCTCCCAAGCCCTGTGAGCGCCGGGGACCCACTGGAGCCCCCATTCCCAGGGGATCAAGGTGCCAGACTGGAGGATCCCACAGGGCTCCCGACCCACCAAACTGCAGCAGGACTCACCTGGCCAGGCCTTGGGCCGAGGGGGATTTGCCCAATCCATGCTCTGGGAAGGCAACAGCTGACGGAGGACTCGGCAAACACCAGGAATTACATCCCGGGACGTTGGGACTCATGTTCTGGTCCCTGCTCCCAAGGGGAGGTGTGGGGGAGTGGGCAGCACCCCCTGGCAGCCCCTTCCCGGTGGGGTTTGGGAAGCTGCTGCAGGAACCCCCAACCGGATCCGTTTCCCTCTGGGAATGATCGGCTTTTCTCGCTGCAGGTCCCAAAGCTATTTTTTCCCTCTTTGCCATCTGGAATGGTCCTTGCTGAGGGGAGGGGAGGAGCAGGCTTGGAAAGCCCTGGTGTAGCTTCCCATCTGCCACATTCCAGTCTTGATCCTGAGTTTCTCCAGGTTTAAGGTCTTCACTGTGCTGCCTGTGCTCAGAATCCTCACGATGAGCTGGGACTGTGTGAGCTGGACATGATATGGCTTCAGAAGAAATTCCAAAAATCCTGACTCACCACCTGCATCCACACACGTGGATCAGCAGGAATCTTATTGATGCTCCACAGAATCCTTGTCATTCCCCAGTTCCTCCTACAGCCTTCCAAAATCCCTCGGCATCTTCAGGAGAAAGCCCTGGTGCCTCTTCCTCCCATTCCTCCTGCGGTGACTGGAATGTCAGTCCCTAGCCTGGAGATGGAGGAATTGCCACCGTCACCACCCCGGTGCTGCCCTTTGCCAAAGGGACACGTCCTTGACATGGAGGAAAGTGCAAACAGGAATTGTCTCTGTCCAAGAGTCGTGCGGGGCTGCTCCTGCTGCTCCCGCTGTGCCGGGGAAAACTGGCTCTGATATCCTGCTCTGTGCTGTGCCAGTGCTGCTCCTGCTGCTCCTGCTGTGCTGGGCAAAACTGGCTCTGATATCCTGCTCTGTGCTGTGCCAGTGCTGCTCCTGCTGCTCCTGCTGTGCCAGGGAAAACTGGCTCTGATATCCTGCTCTGTGCTGTGCCGGTGCTGCTCTTGCTGTGCCATAGGAAACTGGCTCTGGCACCCTGGTCTGCACTGCTCTCTGCCAGGGTTCTGTGCTGGTGCTCCTCCTGCTTCTCCTACTGTGCCAGGGAAAACTGCCTCTGGCATCCTAGTCTGTGCCAGTGCTGCTCCTGCTGTACTGGGGGTGTCCAGCTCTGGCACTGTCCTGGTGATCTGCACCATGCTGGTGTTCCACGCTGGCATTCTGTGCTGGTGCTGCTCCTGCTGTGCCGGAGGAATCCGGCTCTGCCATCCTGTGCTGTGCCAGTGCTCTGTGCTGGTGCTGCTCCTGCTGTGCCAGGGAAAACTGCCTCTGGCACTCTGCTGTGTGCTGTGCTGGTGCTGCTCCTTCTGCTCAGACTGTGCTGGGGGAATCCAGTTCTGGTGCTGTCCTGGTGATCTGCACCACACTGGTGCCCCATGCCACTGCTCTGTGCCAGTGCTGCTCCTGCTGTGCAGGGAAAACTGCCGCTGGCATCCTGCTGCTGTTGTGTGCTGGTGCTGCTCCTGCTGTGCCAGGGAAAACTGCTGCTGGCATCCTGCTGCTGTTGTGTGCTGGTGCTGCTCCTGCTGTGCCAGGGAAAACTGCTACTGGCAACCTGGTCTGCGCTGCTCTGTGCCAGTGTTCTGTGCCAGTGCTGCTCCTGCTGCTTCTGGTGTGCCACAGGAAGCTGGCTCTGGTACCCTGCTCTCTGTTGGTGCTCTGTGCCAGTGCTGCTCCTACTGTGCCGTGGGAATCCAGTCCTGGCATCCTGCTCTGTGCTGTGCCAGTGCTGCTCCTGCTGTGCTGTGGGAATCCAGTCCTGGCATCCTGCTCTGTGCTGTGCCAGTGCTGCTCCTGCTGTGCCGTGGGAATCCGGCTCTGGTGCTGTCCTGGTGATCTGCACCGTGCTGGTGTTCCATGCCAGTGCCCTGTGCTGGTGCTGCTCCTGCTGCTCCCACTGTGCCGTGGGAAGCTGCCTCTGGCATCCTGCTTCGTGCTGATGTTCCACTCTCTGCTGGAGCTCTGTGTGGCACCACCTGCCCTGCACTGCTCGCGCTTTGTGGTGTCGCTCCGGCTGCATCCCACCGGGATTTTATCCGTGCTCAGATGCTGCACTGCCAGCTCAGGCTGCATTCCCAGCTCGCTCGGGCTGCGTTCCCAGCCTGTGCCGCATCCCCAGCTGTGCCAATGTTCCAACCTGACAAATCAATAAAGCAGCCGGTCCCACTGGAGGGCTCTGCACCAAACTGCTCGTAATTCCTTACTCCAGTGAAACCAAGGAGGAGGGATTCAGGGAACCCCTCACAGCTGCTGATTCCCAATCCCTCCAGAGTAGACCCGCCCCAGGCCCCAGACATTCCAGCACATCCCAGCCCCTCCTTGGCACTTCCCTAATGCACCCCTCCCATGAACCCATGGATTTAACAGGATCTAACACAGCTTCTCTGACCCTGGAATTCCCTGCCCTTGGTGAACTTTAGTGGCCCAAACTCCCACAATCCTTTATAAAACATGGGGGCTCTGTGAACTCCTTGCGGGTTTTCCTCAGTCTTGTGTATCTTCCACAGTGGGAATACAAGATCCTGGTGCCAGTTCTGCTCTGGAGGTGCCGGGTGTGACAGCACCTGTGTCCTACTCAGGCTCCTTGTCCTTGAGGCAGAACCCACGTGTGGGGAGGGACATCTGGTGGGGCCATCCCAGAGCTGCGCTTCCATCCCCCGGCACAGAGACACAGAATCCCAGGATGGCTGGGTGGGAAGGGACCTTCAAGATCCCCCAGTGCTATGGGCAGGGACACCTTCCACTGGATCAGGTTGTCCAACCTGGCCTGGAACACTTCCAGGGATAGGGCAGCCACAGCTTCTCTGGGCAATCTGTGCCAGGGCCTCCCCACCCTCACAGGGAAGGATTCCTTCCCAAGATCCCACCTAACGCTGCCCGCTGGCAGTGAGAAGCCATTCCCCCTTGTGCTGTCCCTCCAAGCCCTTGTCTAAAGTCCCTCTCCCGCTCTCCTGGAGCTTTAGGCACTGGAAGGGGCTCTAAGGTGTTCCCGGAATGTTCTCCTTTCCGCATGAACACTCCCAGCTCTCCCAGCCCGGCTCCGTTCCCTGTGCCGGCGTTTGGCCTTGGCTCTGCGTTGAAATTTGGACACCAGGGATTGGGGCCCCTCGAACAGAACCAAGAGAAGGGACAGGACGGGAACAGAGACACCGGGATGGGGACAGGGACATTTCACTCCCGTTCCCGGCAGACGGTGCCGATCCGCCCTCCCGTGACATATCCAGCACCTCCCGGTGCCCACGGCCGGTACCGGGAGGGGGTTCCCGCGGCCCTTCCCCCCCGGCTGCGACCAAGGGCCACCAGGTACCAGCCGGGCCCTCGGGTTTAGCACGTTTTATCCCATTTTAGCTGGGTTTACCCGGGTTTAGTGCATTTTAGCCGGTTTGAGCCCGTTTTATCCAGGGCCCGGCCCGTTACAGCCCTGCCCGTGGCACCAGCAACTTTGGACCTTCCCGAGGCACCGGAAACTGCCAGCCCAGCACCAGCCCAGGGGCGCTAAGGGCCACAACAGCCGAGCTGGGGCCCTGCTCCCCCCGGGATCGTATCATGCCATGCCTCGCCTCTCCGGCGGTGACCGCGCCAGGGCGGCGCCATCTTGACAAGTGCTCGGGTCACATGACACCTGCCGAACTCTCGCGGTACTTTTTCTCGTGAAGGCCTCCCGTTTCCCGCGCGCGCGCCGCGGAGCTCTCGCGAGACTCGCGTGCTGCAGACGGGGAGGACAAGATGGCGGCGACAACGACGATGGCGCTGGTGAGGGGGCGATGGGGCGGCGGGACCAGGCCGGGCCGGCTCCTCGAGGGGCTCTTCCCGGCTCCTCGGGGCTCCTCTCGGGGCGGGGGGCGGCCGCCAAGGGGGCCCGCGCGAGCCGGGCCCTCTGTGGGCCCGCGGGTGAAGGGTGGCGGCTCTGAGGGGACGGCGCTGCTTCCCGTCGGTTCTGCTCCGCTTCTGGGCTCCCGCCCCGGCTTTCTCCGTGTGGGGGAGGTGTCGGTCTTCCACCTCCCGGTCCTGAGCTCCGACCCCGCCGGTTCTCCTCAGCTCCCGCCCCGCCTGGAGCGGGAATGGGCGACCTCGGGCTCTGCATGGAACGGCAGTGGCTCTTGTAGGCCCTGCAGGGAATGAGGTCCCCGGGGACTGCACGGAACGGCAGTGGCTGTCCTGGGCCCTGCAGGGAACGGCATCGGGCATCACGCTGCGAGGGACCCCACAGGTCGCTGGTTTTGGGCTGGTGTTTCCAAATCCACTTGTTTAAACGCTCCTTTTTGGGCTCCTGTTCCCAAGTTTGCCTGTTTAAATGCTCGATTTGGGGCTGGATTTCCCAAATCCGCTTGTTTAAATGCTGCTTTTGGGCTCCTATTGCCAAATTCTCCTGGATTGCGTTTTACGGGAGCTCTTTGTGGGTTCTGGGACATTTTTAGAGCTTTTCTGGATGGGCTGCGGGTGTGAGAAAACACGAATTTCCGGGCTGTTGTTTTTCCTGGGTTTTAACCGTGAATAGAGCGATGGAAGTGCTTCCGTGGGGCTGCTCGGCTGGTTCTTGGCTCACTGGGAATTGTGTGAAATGGAAATAGGGAGCCTCGCAGGTGCCAGGGAAAGAGCCCGGGAATACCTGTGGGGCCCGTGGGCTCCCCTTGCGAATCCCCAGATCTCATGGAATACTGGGCTGGATCTGCAATCACTGTGGCACAGCAGGAATTTATTGTTGGGTTTGTCTCCTGTTTCCTCATCATTGTTTCAATGGAAAATACGGGATTTCTCTGAGGAATAGCTCCGATTCCAGAGCTGCTCAGCCTTGCTCCAAGGGGCTGCTGCTGATCCCAGAAGGAATTGTGTGTCCTGGAATTCCTTTTGTGAATTCACAGGTGTTGGTGCTCCCATTTGGGAGTAAATATAAATAATTCTCTCTTTGTTTCCTGCCTCATCTTTCCTTAATCCGTTGGTTTAGGAAGCTTCCCAGGTGAATGATGAGAAGGAGGGGGCAGGTCTTGCTTTGTGAGGTTCCCTGTGATTCCACAGGGGTTGGGAAGTGAACACCTGGCCTCAGAGTTCCCGTTTATCCTGTGGACACACCTGAATCCCTGTGGACACACCTGCACAGGGATCCCCGGGTGTCAGGAATCCCTGTGGACACACCTGCACGGGGATCCCCGGGTGTCAGGAATCCCTGTGGACACACCTGCACAGGGATCTCCGGGTGTCAGGAATCCCTGTGGACACACCTGCACGGGGATCCCCGGGTGTCAGGAATCCCTGTGGACACACCTGCACGGGGATCCCCGGGTGTCAGGAATCCCTGTGGACACACCTGCACGGGGATCCCCGGGTGTCAGGAATCCCTGTGGACACACCTGCACGGGGATCCCCGGGTGCAGGGAATCCCTGTGGACACACCTGCACGGGGATCCCCGGGTGTCAGGAATCCCTGTGGACACACCTGCACGGGGATCCCCGGGTGCAGGGAATCCCTGTGGACACACCTGCACAGGGTGAAACGACAAGAGGACATGGCCTCAAGCTGCGCCAGGGGAGGTTCAGGTTGGACTTCAGGAGGAATTCCCTTGAGGAAAGGGTGGTCAGGTACTGGAAGGGACTGCCCAGGGAGTCCCCATCCCTGGAGGTGTCCAAGGAAGGAATGGACGTGGCACTCTACTCCAGGCTGGTGACAAGGTGTGGATGGGCATAGCTTGGACTTGATGGTATCAACGGTGTTTTCCAACCTCAGTGATTCCATGATGCCAGGAGCAATGGGAATCACACAAAGGCAGGTGTGTGGCTGTCTTTCAGATCCAAAATCGGCTCTGGTGTCTCTGGGGTACATTTTCTCAGCCTGGAGCAGCTGAGTAACTTCCCTGGGAGGCTGGGGAGGACCAGTGAAAGTCCATTCCACATTCCCTCCTTCCTTCTGACCCAAAGGATTTGGAAAACAGCCCCTGTGATGTTTGCACCAGATCATCCTTCCTGGGCTGCTGCCCCGGGCAGGGGAGAGCTGTGCTGCGAGACGGAGCAGGGCCCAGGGGATTGTGCATGGAATTCTCAGGGAATCTCTCCGTTCCCTGGATGGTCCCTTGATGTTAGTGGTGGCCATGGGATCACCTGTTGAAGCTGATCTGGGTGTTGGTGTCTTGCTAAAGGAATCTCAGCACTCTGGGATATTGGGTGGCACCATGTCAGTGCTGTGATAGTGCTCCCAGTTCAGTGTTCCCCTCATTTCTTGGGCTGGGACCTACCCACATCCCTTGGGTGTTTTTCCTTTGCTCTCTCCTGACAATCTTGGCTCTCTGCACCTCTGGGAACAGGCACAATGTTCCAGGCACCTCACCAGTGCCATTTGGGAGAACAAAACCTCTGCGGAGGGATTTTGGAGCATTCCCTGTCACTATCAGCCCTCATGCCCTCACATCAACTCCTCTGCCAGTGCCTGACTTCCTTCTGCATTCCTGAATCCCAGCTGCGTTGGGTGGGTGGTCCTGCCCTGCAGGAATGCGTGGTCTCCATTGGGGACTTCAGTGACAGCAGTTTTATCAGCCACAGTTCCGTTCCCTTGGCTGAGCTGTGCAATTTGGCAAAAGTCCTTTGGGAGCCTGATAGGGTCAGTCATGGAATCATGGAATCACAGCCTGCTTTGGAATGGAGCAGTCTTAAATCTCATCCAGTTCCACCCCCTGCCCCATCCCTGGGAGCATTCAAGGCCAGGTTGAACGGAGCTTGGAGCAACCTAGGATAGGGAAAGGTGTCCCTGCCCATGGAGGGGCGTGGTACTGGATGAGCTGTGAGGCCCCTTCCCACCCAAACCATTCCATGATTCTGTGTCACTGGCCACGTCTGCCGTTGTGGGAGTCATTTGCTCATGAGGTGCTGCAGAAATGGCCCATTTTGGGAGGTTTTGATTCCTGCCAATCTCTAGGAACACATCTGGGAAGTAGTGGAGAAGCTTTGGATGTGCCCCGTGCTCTGGATTCTGCACGTGCCAGCAGTAGCTGCCAGCACTGCTGTTGCAAGTTGGGAATGAGCATTCCATGGGCTGTGGGAAAGGAGTTGCTAAAGCAGTTGAGGAGTACTAAAGGTTACTGTGCCCACAAGGGCTTCCAGAGTTCCAGTGGAATCCTCAAGGGCTTAGATGATAAATAGGGACTGAGATGTGGTTGTATCCATCAGGAAGGGCCTTTCCTGGACACTTGCCTGTTGTAGAGGAGTTTCTTTCTGGAAAGGGTGATCAGGCCACTGGAAGGGGCTGCTGCTTGAGGTTTGAAGTCCCCATGCTTGGAGGTGTCCAAGGAATGACCGGACATGGCACTCAGTACTCTGATCTGGTGGTGAGGTGGGCATCAGTCGCAGGTTGGACTCCATGATCTTGGCATCTTTTCCAACCTCGGTGATCCTGGGATTCTGTGCTGCTCAGGCTGTTGCCCCTGACAGGCTCAGGTGATGCTCTGCCAGCCTCTCTGCTGGGGGCAGTGTGAAAGTGCTCCGCTGAATTCCTGTTTCATGTCTTGGTGAGGAGGTGGAGCAGGGATGGAGCCACATGCCCTGGCCATGTGCTTCACGCTTCCTCTTTGCACTTCCATCTCCTTGAATCTCTGCATGGCTTGGTGCTTGTGGTTCCTAAATGAACGGGATTCTGTGGTTTTGTCCTTTTTGTGTGTTTATACTTCAGAGAAGTTCTCAGCCCTGTAACAAATTTACAGGAATGTTTCTGAACTCTTGGGGTTCAAACCCCCTAGAAGGGCCCAGCCATACTCAGACACCGGAATAGCAACAGGAATCCGGGTCCCATTTATTTCTCTCCAGAGAAACTCCTGTTTTCCTGCTTCCTCTACCAGCTTTTCTCAAGTTTTTTTCCCACTTTCCTCTCTCCCTTCTGGCTGTTAAGGGATGTGGTAATAAGGTTTCAGGGGAGGAGCCTGAGCACAAAGCCCCAGCTGCTTCTCACTAGATGCTGTTGTCTGGCCCCAGGGAACTGAGCTGGGCTCGTTCCTGGGAGCAGGGTTATCCCGAGGTGCCTGGAAAGAGGAAAGCAGCAGTTTGGGCTCTCTGAGTATGAGGATGGAGGCTGGGATGTGTTTGCACAATGTGCTACTTTCCAGGGAGCCCGGAGTGACAGGGTGATGATGATCCTTGGGGAGCATTCCATGGTGAGGGATATATGCTCAGGAATTCCTGTTGGAGCCATGCCAGCGGTCAGCAGAGATCACCCCTGGATATGTGGGTTCTTCCCAGAGGGATGTGTGGTGGCAGAGAGCCTGGAGCCAGCAGTGCCTTGGTGCTCCTGGGCACTGCTGGGTCCTTCCAGCCTCGGCTTTGCCCTCTGTGTCGGAGCTGGGATGTTCCGGAGCAGTTTTTGGAAGCTGTTCCTGTTAATGAGCCCAAATACATAAATTATATTAACGTCAGTCCTGCAATGGGCTGGGTTTGGAAGAATCACAACAGATTGGGCTCTTGGCTTTCTTATTCTGAATAGTTAAATTCAGCAGTCCTTCACTCTGTTCTTCTCCTCCCACATCTCAGAGCTCCTAAACTGGAATAATTGAGTTTTTAAAGCTGGAGGAGACGGGAGCAGCAGTGAGAAGAGGAATTGCAGACTTTGAAATTGGCTGGGGAGAGCTCTGGGCTTGAGTGTCTGATGGCAGAGATGTGGGGGACAGCTGGTGACAAACAGGGCTTCAGCTAGGTGGGAAAGGACAAGAAGGATTTTTTAAATTAATTTGTTGGATGTTCCACAATCAAAATGAATCTTGGAGGTGAGGGAGCCTTCTTTTATAAACAGATCAGCATTTCTGGATTGTGTTTGTGGCTGGGTGGAGATGGCACTTGGGGACATGGTCACTGCTGGCATTGGCAGTGCTGGAGACAGTTGGACTTGGTGGGCTGTGAGGGCCTTTCCAATCTCAGCAATTCCATGATACCACATCGCTTTGCTGGTCTTGTTTCCAGTTTGGGTGCAGCCTGTGCAGTCGTGGCTTTGTGCACTGGAGTTTGCCAGTTTGCAGCTCCAGCCACCTCTGTTCCCATGTCAGCTCCCTGTTGGTGCCCTGGTGTTCCCATCATCCTTGTGTTCAGTCCAGCCATGAACTTCTGAAGGGACTGGGGAAACACCTGCAGCTCTGGATACTGTCCAGACACCTGGAGGACAGGATTTTGTCCTGGGAGGGTTTGTCTCCTGTCTGCTCCATGTTCACTGATCCTAAAAAATGCTCACAACACCCCACAGGGAACTGGAGGCTGCACAAAACCAGGAGTCTCCTTCTTGCTGTAAAATAAGAGTCAGATGATTGAGGGTATATCCTGGAATCCTGGAATGGTTGGAGTAGGAAGGGAAGCTGTGGCTGCCCCATTCCTGGAAGTGTCCAAGGCCAGGTTGGATGGGGCTTGGAGCAACCTAGGGTAGGGGAAGGTGTCCCTGCCCATGGCAGGGGTGGAATGGGATGAGCTTTAAAGTCCCTCCAACCCAAACCATTCCATGATTCTGTGACAATCCAGGAGAAGCTTTGCAGTTGGTAAAGGAAAAGCTTGAAGTCTTGGTTCCTGCTCTGAACAGAGGTTCTTCTGTGCTACTTGTGCTGGGAGCAGAATCTTCCCACAGGAGTGTGTCCAGCCCGACACGTGTCCAGGGCCACAGGCTGGGGTTTGTCCTCGTTGGTTTTTGGGTGGTTGATGGGAAATGTGGAGTTGAGAGAAGGAACCAGTTCTGTTTTGATGGATGGTGCTGCCAGAACCCACATGAACACCGAAGGCAGGGCCACATCTGCTGGGGGCTGAGCAGGGGGTCGCAGCAGTGGGATCACCACGCTGGAATCGTGGTCCCAGTAGTGCAGTCGCTGGGTTGCTGAATTGCTGGATTCAGTCATGGTTCCAGTAGTGGCATCACCATCCTGGAGTCACAGTCCCGGCAGTGGGATCACTGTGCTGGAGTCAGTCATAGTCCCAGCAGGATGATCCATGGTTCCAGCAGTGGGATTGCTGTGCTGGAGTCATAGTTCCAGAGAGGGACTTTAGACAAGGGCTTGGAGTGACAAAACAAGGGAGAATGGCTTCCCACTGCCAGAGGGCAGGATTAGATGGGATCTTGGGAAGAAATCCTTCCCTGTGAGGGTGGGAAGGCCCGGGTGGAGGTTGTCCAGGGAAGCTGTGGCTGCCCTATCCCTGGAAGTGTTCCAGGTCAGGTTGGACAGGGCTTGGAGCAACCTGGGATAGTGGAAGGTGTCCCTGCCCATGGCAGGGGGTGGGACTGCGTGAGCGCTAAGGTCCCTCCAAAGCATTCCATGCTTCTGTGATTTGGGAAAGTTTCAGAGATGGTTTTAAAAGGAGAACTTGAGAAAGTTTGGTTGACAGAGCCGGGAGGGAGAGGTGGGAGGAGAACATTGATGGGGACATTAGACATGGGATCTGTTGAGGAGATGGAGATGATGTGAGCAAGGATTGGGGATTATCTGATTATCTGTTCATGGAAAACATGGTTGGAGAACTCTGTAAGTGTCCAATACATCCCTGGGTTTGTACAATTTCTGGGATGGCTCTTCCCGCAGGGAATATTGGGAATATGAGCTAATTTTCCTGAAGTACAGGGTTTGGGAAGGGTTTTTAGCCAGCTGTGATGTTCTGACATGAAGTGCTTTGGTTTTCTGGGAAGGAAGAGACAGGTCACTCCTGTGAGAACAGCGTTCCATGAGCATTTTCTGTTTCCTTAGGGTACGGAGTCTATTAAGATGGAAAATGGGCAAAGCACAGCAGCAAAGCTGGGGCTGCCCCCTCTCACCCCAGAGCAGCAGGAAGCTCTCCAGAAAGTGAGTAAAACTGATGGGACTTTGCTGTTTGGGGGTGTGGTGTTGTTTGGGTTTTTAATGAGCCTCTGTCTCTGCTGGGGCCAAAGGGAACTCACCACCAGATCTCTGGGATCGCTGCCATGCTGGAGGGTCCCACAGGCACATTTGGGCCCAGGAATTACTTGTTTTGGTTTAGAGTTCATGGACACTTTTGGGAGCATGATGGGGAATTGCTGTTGGGGTGGGTGAGAGCGGGTTTAATTTAAAAAGTAAATAAGTTCAGAAAAATGGCATCCTAAGTCAGATGGGAATTCTGAGCTGGGGTGTGGGTGCCACAAAGTCACTGAGGAGCAGCTATTTCTCCATAAGGACTGGGACTGGGATCTGCTCCAGCTGCCCTGTCACTGTCCACGCCAGAACGCATCCCAGAACATCCCTGTCCTCGGGATGACAGGGATAGAGAGCTCTGTCCTCGGGAGGCTCCACGTGGATGTGCCTGTGCTGTCACACCTGTCCCTCTGTGTGTGGTGGTTGGCTCCTGGCCTCATTCCTTCTGGCTTCTCCGGAGCCTCTGGATGCAAACCCCTTTGTCCATTTCCAGGTTTCTGAAGCACACGCCTCAAATCCCTGGGTTAGATCCTCCCATTCCCTGGCAGCTCCCAAACATAGCCATAGAGACCAGGTGCCCAGGGGGTGGCTGAGTGTGTGTCCTGGGGAACGTGCACAGGTGTGGGGATGAGGTTTGCCTTGGCACAGAGCCTCCATGCCAGCACAGCTGGAATCTCTGGCTTTGCCAGATTTGGAGAGGACTGAGAGAAACCCCAAAGGAGCCTCGTGTGTGCAGGCAGAGCCAGAGGTGAACTGGGGCATTTAGGGAGCAGAGCCAGGGAAGAGCTGGTGTGTTTTGGGAGCACATCCAGAGCAGGCTGGGTGTGCTGAGAGGGGAGAGCCCAGCCCAGGGGTGGCCATGGGGAGGTGGAGGCCCTTCCCTCCTGTAGCACCTGTCTGTGCAGCCGCTCTCTGAGAGGAGAGGACTGAAGGAGGCCGTGCCCCGCCCTGGGCCCTGCAGGTAAGGGGCTGTGGTGGGATTTGAGGGCGGAAGAGGGGAATGCTGAGCTCCCGGTGCATGCTGCTTCCCTGCGCTGCCCCTCACGACATCCTGCTATGTCCCAGGGCCTCGAGGTGTTGGGGAGCTGTGGGCAATGCTGTGGTGCTTAGGGATGGAGACTGGAAGGTTCTGGGAGCTGTGGTGCGGAACCAGGTGTCGTTCCCTGCCCCACTGTGTTGTACTGCCCCTACAGCCCCTGTTTTCCTTCCAGGCCAAGAAGTACGCGATGGAGCAGAGCATCAAGAGCGTGCTGGTGAAACAAACCATCGCCCACCAGCAGCAGCAGCTCACCAACCTCCAGGTGAGACCCCCCTCTGAGCTGCTCCCTCTGCCTCGTGCTCCCCCCGACACGGTGGAGTTCTCAGGGCCCTCGGAACCAGAGCACAGCCCTGAGCCTGCAGCTCACCCAGGCACCCCGACTTACCTCACAAATTGCCCGCAAATCTCTTTCATTCCAAGAGGAAATGGTTAAAAATTCCTGTCCTGTTGGACGTCCCTCCTTGAGATAGAAGAAGCCAAAGACTTTGCCGTGGGTTTTGCTTCTGAGCTATGTTTAAGGTGGTGAAGGCAGAAGTGATCCTGGGAACAGTGTCCTGTCACTATCTCCTCTGCCTGAGGGAGGGTCCCTGTGTCCCCGCGTCCCGGTGCTGCCCAATTTCCCTCCCCTGTACCCAGGTGCTCTCAATTTTGGAGAAGTTCTGTTGGCTGTTCCTGCTTGTACTGGAATGCCCATACCGGGAGAACCCTTAACTGGGGTTTGACCTCCCCTGCTTCAGATGTTTCTGGAACATGTCTCACTGCCTTTACTTGAAGTCAGGAAGCCCAAAACAAGGGCTTTGCCTGAGGAATCCCTGTGGATGTGCTCTCCCTGCCCAGCAGCTGAGGCCGTTTGGGGCTGTGCCTGGTTCTGAGGGTCTGCTCTAGTTGAGGGGCTCCTTTTAAATGCTGGGGGTGAATCAACGACAGTGGTTGCAGAGGTTACTATTGCCTTGAGTCCCCCCCTGGGATCCCACCCTGCTTCCTGAGGCAGCGGCAGCAGCATAACCCCACCCTGGCCTGGTGGGACCGGACTCGGCAGGGTCCTGGCGCCGGACAGTCCTGGGGACCAAGCAGTGAGGGCCGAGGAAGGAGAGGCCTCTCCGCAGGTGCCCCTGTGCCGCCGCTCTGCTTGAGTTTGTACAAACAGCCGTAGTATGCTCAGCTCCAACAGACTGAACTCTGTCTTTACTGTCTTTCAGATGGCAGCAGTGACAATGGGCTTTGGAGATCCTCTCTCACCTTTACAATCGGTCAATAGACATATTCACTTCTTCTGGGGCACTTGTCTTAGTCAGGGCCTAGCGTGGGGACGTTCGTAGTGGTGCCAATGCTCTTGTCCGCGCCCAGCACAGCCCTCCCACATCCCCACCTGTACTGGACACGCCCAGGAGCAGAGCGAGGTGTCACTGCCCCGAGAAGACCCCAGGCTGTGCAGTCTGCGGGGACACTGCCACTCGGGGGCAAAGACAGCTTTAGATTTCCACCAGTTCTGAACACACCTGTGAAATTGTGGGAGCTGCATTTCTAGGGATGCTACAGTTCTGAGGTCCCGACCTAAAACTAACGGCCAAGGTAACTCACCAAGGGGCAATTTCTTGTGGAACGACCTCCCAGCACCCAGAGCCGGCCGGTGCTGGGGAGGGCCGGGGCGCCGGAGGTTGGCAGAACATGGTGTAGCCCAGGCTCAGAAGCTCTTTACTATGTGTGGTCCAGACCAGGGGAATATGGCACGTTCCAAGTGCAGCAAAAGCAGGATGGAAGGGACAGAACTGAAGGACTGATCAGAGAACTTGTGTGAGCCTTTGTGCCCATTCTAATCAGAGGCCACAAAGAGCGGAGTGACTTGGCATGATCCATCCCCTCCTTTTTCCTAGATGTGCTGGACAAGGTGTCCTATGACTCCTCTCTGCACCCAAAGGTTCATTTGTAAATTCCTTTGCATGTTTGTAAATACCTTTTGGTCTTGCTGGAATATGAGATTTGTGCCTGGTGTAAAACACAGCCGGAGGTTTGAACTCCAAGAAAAAGGGCACTGAAGTGAAATCCCCACTCTCCCTCCTTTGGGAGTGGGTGGTGTGTCAGTGGGGAGCCAGAATGGATGTTCTGGGGCAGGGGTAAGTTTGGAATGGAACAGAGCAACCATCTTGGTGTGGATTTGGCAGAGACGGTGTCGGAGCCCTCATGCCCAGGGAACTCCCCCCATCCCTGGAGCTGCTGCCTGACAGTGGAATTCCAGCAATTTGGCTTAAATGATTTTTGGCTCATTCTCCCCAGCTGGGCACAGTTGAGTTGGTGGCACAGGAAAGTTTTAATGGCTTATGACCCCCAGGGCACTGGGCTGTGACCCCTTTTCCTCAGCCATTCCTCCCTCGGGAGTCACAGGCGGACACAGCCCAGGAGCAGGAGCCTGGTACAGTTCAGAGCAGTCAGGATATCCCATTCTTGGCAGATGCTTCATCCCAGGGCCCATTTGGAATGTACAAAGTGCAAACAGCTCCCTGTCCAGCACTTTTTCTGTTGCCAAGGTTCCCCAGTTCCTCTGGAGGCAGCACAGCCTGAACTCCCTGAGCTCTGGGTCTCGAGGCCTGAGTTACAGCTTCCCGTGGGCTCAGTCCTCCCTCCACGTGTCACAGTGTAAGATTCCCATGTCCCTTCACCATCCCCTGGTGTCATTGTGTCATGACTGATGCTTGTGCTGAGGGTTGTGCATCGCCTGCTTTGATTACAAGAGCACCCCAAAGTGGGGTTCTGGCCTGTTCTTAAAATAACCTCCCAAATCCCTTTAGAGCAGCATTGCACAGCTACAGGTGGGGGCTGCTGCCCGGCTGAGGCTGCAGGTGCTTTTCCATGTTACAGGAGGAGAAGGAGGCACAGGGGACAGTGAGATCAGTCTGGGGGCTGGTGAGAGCAGTGAGATGTCCAGGCAGGAGGCCCTGACACCGACTTGTGCTGAGCTCAGGTGCCCAGGGCACATCCCCCACCTGGATGCTCCTGTTGGTGACCCACAGACACCCAGAGTCAGCACAGCCCACCTCAGCTCTGCCTTTTGCAGGTCCAAAATCCCAGGGTCATTAGGGCTGGAAAAGACCTCCAAGGTCATCGAGTCCAACCTGTGCCTGATCCCCACCTTGTCACCAGCCCAGAGCACTGAGTGCCATGTCCAGGTGTTCCCTGGACACCTCCAGGGATGGGAACTCCACACCTCCCTGGGCAGCCTCTTCCAATGTCTGACCACCCTTTCCAGGAAGGAATTCTGCTGTCTGAAAATCCTGAGTCCTCGTCACTCCTCCACCTTTCCTTTAGGGTCCTGTGGCAGGGCAAGGTGGGGATTTCATCCTGCAGAGGCTTCTCGGGAGAGGCCCCTCCCTGGGACACCCGGGGTGATGCTGGTGGTGGCTGTGACCCCCCAAACGGACACACTGCAGAGGGGCTTTCCTGCACCAAAGCTGGGAATGTGCTGGAGCACCTGGGAGACCACCCAGCCACTGTCCTGTGTGTGTACGTGCCATAGTCCTGCTGGTCACAGCCTGCAGAGTAAAGGGAGCCGTGGCCCAGCCATGCTGGGAAGTCCTTAAGCCAGGCAAGGGGCAAGCTGGATGTCACCTCAGGAGCAGCAGTTGGGGCTGGATGTCACCTCAGGGGCAGAGTCTGGGCTGGATGTCACCACAGGAGCAGCAGTTGGGGTTTAATGTCACCTTAAGAGCAGCAGTTGGGGCTCAATGTCATTGCAGGGGCAGAGTCTGGGACTTGCTGTCACCTCAGGAGCAGCAGCTGGGGTTTAATGTCGCCTCAGGGACAGAGTCTGGGGTGAGAGCCGTCCCTGTTTGCAGTGTCCTCTATGGAGTGGCAGGAGTTAAACCCTCCCAAGTTGTTTCCTCCTGTGGCTAGTGGCAGTCCCAGACAGGTGCTGTAGGGAGCAGGAGCCCCTCGGGGACAGGCTGTGTCCGTGGTGCTGTGCCTGTCACAGATGAGCTCTCCCTCCTTTTGGGCTGCAGCGTCTCCTGGCAGAGCTCCTGTGTTCATTAGGGCACCCCAGAAATCAGCCTCGAGAAGGCCCTGAGTGCTTTCCTTCTGCCCCAGGGGTCCCCAGGCATGGCAGAGCTCCTGTGCTCATTAGGACACCCCAAAAATCGTCCTCCTGAAGGTCCTGGTTGCAGCCCCTCTGCCCTGGGAGTGCTGGGGTAGGAAGGGGGTGCTCAGAGCTCCCTGCTGTGGTACTGGGCAGGGTCAGAGGCATCACCTGCTGCTGCACGTGCTCTGCACCAGCCTCTTCCTGCCCCAGGTGTGTCCCACCTGTCCCAGAGCCATCCCCTCACATGCAGGCAGTGACTCCTTCAGACCCCGTGATGTGGCCACATCTCCAGGGCTACATGTCCCTTAGCAGCTTTAGAGCTGCTCTGGGGGAGACAGACATGAAGGACACACTGTGCTCTGCTTTTGGGATCCCTCCTGTAAGGAATGGCTGGATTTGTCTTGAGAACAGGTTTCCAGGCAGACTTAGGACACAGTAGCAGAAATCCTCTGTGCAGCTGTGTTGGGGCTGCACCAGTACAGCCAGTGCCACCAGGCAGGGATGAGTACTGGCACCACATGCTTCCCAGGAGTCCCACTGGGCCACAGAAGTGTTTGGCTTTGCTGTTGAGCTGTGGAAGTGGTGCCCAGTACTGGATCTCGGACTGCTGGGGGTGGGGGGAGGCTCTGGTGCCAGAGGGAGCGGGGGGAGGTTCCCAGTTCCAGACCCTTTGCTGCCGGGGAGGACAGGGTGGGGGTGGGAGTGCCGATGGATCTCTGCTGTCGGGGGTGGGGGGAGCGGGAGGGATTCTCCCAGTGCCCAGAGCTGAGCCCTTTGCTGCCTGGAGGGGGAAGCTGCCCTAGAGTGAAGGGATTCCCTCCTCCTGCAGGTGTGGCTGGAGATGAGATCAGGCTGGGGGACACCTGGCCGGAGGGGCCGGAATGTGTCTGCCCCAGGATGAGCCGGACTTTATCCGGGACTGAGCCGGACGGATCCGCTCCAGCGCCCTGTGCAGCGAGCAGGGAAATCCTTCTGATCCAGGCTGTACCAGAGCTGCCGCCGGGGGTGGCTCCCGGGAGGGAAGCAGGAGGGGGAGGAGGCCCCGGTGGCCACGGCCAGCCCAGCACTGACCAGCCAGTCCTTGTCTCGCTACAGATGGCGGCTCAGAGGCAGCGGGCACTCGCCATCATGTGCCGGGTCTACGTGGGCTCCATCTACTACGAGCTGGGGGAGGACACCATCCGCCAGGCCTTCGCCCCCTTCGGGCCCATCAAGAGCATCGACATGTCCTGGGACTCCGTCACCATGAAGCACAAGGTGGGATGGGGCTTCCAGGCTGGTGGGAGGTTCCCTGCCTTCAGCACAGGGTGGAACTGAATGAGCTTTAAGGTCCTGTCCCACCCAAACCATTGGTGGGATTGCCTGGGTCTGGCAAAGAGCAGGTGAACTATCCTGGGAAGGGGTGGAATTCCTTGGGGGCAGTGAGAGCTGGTGCTGATGCCCCAGTGATGAAGCATTTTGGGGTCTTCTGCAAGGACATTTCTTTCAGCCACGTGTCCTAAACACAAAATAACCAGCTTTGCAGAATTTTGGATGAGATACTGGGAAGGAATTCTTCCCTGTGAGGGTAGTGAGGCCCTGGCACAGGTTGCTCAGAGAAGCTGTGGCTGCCCCACCCCTGGAAGTGTCCAAGGTCAGGCTGGATGGGGTTTGGAGCAACCTGGTCTAGTGGAAGGTGTGGAACTGGATGGGCTCTAAGGTCCCTACAACACAAACTTTTCCATGGTTCTATGATTCTCAGCCCTCAAGGAACACCCTCCTCTCTTCAAGGCTTTCCAGATGCAGCCAGGAGAGGAAGGGGCCTCTATCCTTGGGAAGAACGGGCTCCTTTTAGCACTGGGGGTGAATGTTTGCAGCTCCCTGATCTGCGTAGGGCAGGAGTCTTTGGGGGAGCCAGGGGCATGTGGGGTGAAGTGCTCCAGAATCATGGAGTCATTGAGGTTGGAAAAGAGCACTTGAATGAGTGCCACATTCAGTCATTCCTCGGACATCTCCAGGGATGGGGGCTCCAAACCTCCCTGGGCAGCCCCTTCCAATGCCTGACCACCCTTTCAATGAAGAAATTCCTCCTGATGTCCAACCTGAAGCTCTGCTTGAAGTGCTGACAAGGCAGCAGCCCTTAGTGAGGTGGGGTTTTGCTGTGGGACCTCAGAGTCCGAGAGGCTCCAGAATCAGGTGCCCTTGGTGGAACCTCTGCAGGCCATTTTCTGCCACAATAAAAAGCTTCTCTGAGGACTCTTGGGCCACAAGCAGGAATCAGTGGGGTGTGAATCAATTCCACTGGTAGGGATCTGCTCTGTGGGAAACCTTGGCTGCATTAGATTGGCACAGCTGGAGTGATTGACAGGTGTCTCCTCCCATCCCAGGGCTTTGCCTTTGTGGAATACGAGGTTCCCGAAGCCGCCCAGCTGGCCCTGGAGCAGATGAATTCTGTCATGCTGGGGGGAAGGAACATCAAGGTGAGTAACATGCCTGCTCTGGAAATTCCTGCTTCTGTTTTGCTGGGAATAATTGTTTCATGCCTGGAAATGCTCCCCACAGCACTGTGATGGGGGAAGGAACCTAAAGACTGTTCCCTGATGGACCTTGATGTCCAACATGGAGCACACAGTGGCTCTGGGTCCCTCCTCTCCGAGGAGAAACCCCCGGCCTGTGAGTCCCACCTGAGATTGGCTCCAGGGACTCAACTCAGGTTTTCCCACCCACACATGGAATTCTCTTGAAGACAAAGCAAAGGTGATTATATCTTATATGATGTCTGACACGCCCTGAGTGTGTGCAGGGTCCCGTGGCCCAGGAGGTTTAGGAGCCCCTGAAAGAAAGGGGTAGGAGCACTGTGATTTGCTTGCAGAATCCTTCTCAATCCCTGGAGGTTGGTGCTTGGCAGGTCAGGGAAGGTAAATGGGAAAGGTACAGGGAGGAGGGAGCAGAGCCCAGGATCCTGGTAGTGCCAGCTGTTCCTGGAGCTGTCCCTCTGTTGGTGATGGCCCTTTGAGGTGTCCTGTGGTTTGCACAGGCAGGAAGGGGCCAAGTGCTGCCCTGCTCCATGGACTGTCCATGTCACAGAATAATGGAACTGTTCCCATGGGAAACCCCTCCCAGCTCCTCGAGGCCAACCTGTCACCCAGCCCAGAGCACTGAGTGCCACGTCCAGGCGTTCCTTTGACTCCTCCGGGGATGGGGATTCCACCACCTCCCTGGGCAGCCCCTTCCAAGGCGTGACCACCCTTTCCTTGAAGAAATTCCTTTTGATGTCCAGCCTGAACCTCCCCTGGCACAGCTCAAGGCCATTTCCCCTTGTCCTGTCTCCTGTTCTTTAGGAGCAGAGCCCGACCCCCCCGGCTGCCCCCTCCTGTCAGGGAGTTGTGCAGAGCCACAAGGTTCCCCCTGAGCCTCCTCTTCTCCAGGCTGAGGCCCCCAGCTCCTTCAGCTGTGCCTGGTGCTCCATGCCCTTCCCAACCCCATTCCCATCCCTATCCCTGCAGGTGGGGAGGCCCAGCAACATCGGGCAGGCTCAGCCCATCATTGACCAGCTGGCAGAGGAGGCCCGGGCCTTCAACCGCATCTACGTGGCCTCTGTGCACCAGGACCTGTCTGACGACGACATCAAGAGCGTGTTCGAAGCCTTTGGGAAGATCAAATCCTGCACCTTGGCCAGGGACCCCACGACAGGGAAGCACAAAGGCTACGGCTTCATTGGTACAGCTGGGTGGAGCTGGGGCAGGGGCGGGAGTGTCCTCTGCTCTTGGGGGTGGCTTGGGGGTTGGGTTTTCCACCCTAGTGAAGGAATTTTGTTAAGTGATAGGAATAAATTGAGAGCAGGTCAGGGCTGGGTTTAGAAATATAATTTATAGCGGATGTGAGGGTGGGGAGGCCCTGGCACAGGTTGCCCAGAGAAGCTGTGGCTGCCCCATCCATGGAAGTGTCCAAGGCCATGTTGAACAGGCTTGGAGCAACCTGGTCTAGTAGAAGGTGGCCCTGCCCATGGAAGGTGGCAGGGAGTGGGACTGACTGGTCTTGAAGGTCCCTTCCCACCCAAACCATTCCATAATTCCATGATTGAACAACAGAAGGCTCATTTGTGAATGATCTCTTGTGCAGAGTATGAGAAGGCCCAGTCGTCCCAGGATGCTGTCTCCTCCATGAACCTCTTTGACCTGGGGGGTCAGTACCTGCGGGTGGGCAAGGCCGTGACGCCCCCGATGCCACTCCTGACCCCGGCCACACCTGGAGGGCTCCCACCCGCGGCTGCTGTCGCTGCTGCTGCCGCCACTGCCAAGATCACAGCACAGGTGAGATGTGGGGAGGGCTCAGGGGAGGCACAGGCACAGCTCAGAGCGCAGTACAGGTGACACACGGGGATGGAACAGGGACAGCGCAGGGGAGGCACAGGGACAGCTCAGAGCACAGTGCAGGTGAGACATGGGGACAGCTCAGAGCACAGTACAGGTGAGACACGGGGATGGAACAGGGACACCTCAGAGCACAGCACAGGGGAGGCACAGGGACAGCTCAGGGGAGGCACAGGGACAGCTCAGAGCACAGCACAGGGGAGGCACAGGGACAGCTCAGGGCACAGCTCAGGGGAGGCACAGGGACAACTCAGGGCACAGCACAGGGGAGGCACAGGGACAGCTCAGAGCACAGCACAGGTTGCCCAGGGAAGCTGTGGCTGCCCCATCCCTGGAAGCGTCCAAGGCCAGGTTGGATGGGGCTTGGAGCAACCTGAGGTAGGGGAAGATGTCCCTGCCCATGGCAGGGGGTGGCACTGGATGAGCTTTAAGGTCGTTTCCAACACAAACCATTCCAGGATGCCATGATTCCAGATCGTACTCTGTCCCAGGATTTCACACGTCGAAGCTTGTCCCTGGCACCTGGGGAATCTGAGACACCAGATTTTGGAATGATCTGGCACAGAACTGGTGGGGAAGGTTGGACAGAATTCCTAGTCTGGAAATCAAACCAGCAGTGAGGGAAATGTTTGTAGGAGAGGCTGAAAGAAAGCAGGGAAGGACAGGGAAGGGGCAGAGGGATGAGAGCAGGAGCAGTTGTGTGAGCAGCACTCTCGTGGAGGGTCCCACCTGTAGCAGGGTGGAACAGGCCTGGGAATGGCTTTAGGCTGTTGGGAGACAGGGAAGGGCAGTGGTAGGGTGGGTTGGATATTGATACAGAACTTGACTTCTCTGATTTAGTTTTCCTGAAGTACCAGGAGCTCCACTCCTGGGTGGGACCACTGGGCACAGATTCCCATGGCTGTGCCCCCATCCCTGCCTTGGGCAGCAGGATCCCCGCATGGCACTGTAGCCCATGGAGAAAGGAAATTCCAGCGGTTTTGGGATTTTCTCAGGCAGGAATTGCTGGTCAGTGCAGCCCCTGGTGCTGCTGCAGTGGAGCTGAGGCTAGAAAAGGCTTTTTGGGGAATGTTTCCCTGAATCAAAGGTGGAGACAGGAGTGGGAGGAGCTGCCCCTCATATGGAACTCGCAGGTCCCCAGGAAAGATTCCACAGGTCTGGAAACCTCTGCAGTCAAGGGAGGGAGGAAGCTGAGACATGGCTGGAATTACTTGGATCAAAATCACTTTGGAAAAGAGCTATGGACTCTTCTTAAGTGAAATGGTAGAGATGTGATACAGACATGGGTAAATCCTGCTGTTTGTCCAGAAACTGCAGGATCTGTTCCTGTGAGGAGAGTGGCTCTGAAGAGAGTGGAGCAAAGGTTATCCCTGTCTACCAAAGGTAGGAAAGGTCAGACTTGCAAGGAAGTGAAGGAATCAAAAGTGTTGGGAGAAGTTTTTTAGCCATTTCAGTGAGAAGTGGGGGCAGCTGGTGACCAGTGTAGCCAGAAATTCAAGTGGTTTCTTTCCAGCACTTTCCCATTCCCCTTCACTAGGAGCTTCATCTCCAGTGGAAATAGGAGTGGCCTTGTGGGCAGTGGGAGCAGAGCCCTGATGGGATGGGTTGGATCCCAGAGTTTGGGTATTTATGTAGAGGAGAGTTGGGATATTGCAGCAGCTTTGAGTCGCAGATCCATGAACACGTGGGAGTGGAGGGACAAAACCTTGGGATCTTCTGCTGTGCCACATCAGGGATTACAGGAGCCCCAAGAATACAAGGGAGAGAAGGATGTCAGCAATTAAATCAGGACTACAATGGCCTGGAAAGCAACAACAACCAAAAACATTGGGGTCCTGGAGTGCGTTTTAGGCATGTTATTTTCCGTACTTCCATGGAAGTGTTTATTGTTCAACTGGGTGTTCCTCCCAAATGTGGGAATTCTGGACATCTGGAATCAGGGTGTTTATGGGGATTTCAGTTCCAGGAGGAGGTTTTCCTTCCAAGGTGCTTCAGAGTTTCTGTTTCTCTGCTGGCCTGGGTGACACCTTTCCCTTCCCCAGCAGCACTGGGAGCTCCTGGGAATGGGAGCATCCGGCATTTCCCAGATGTAGGAGAGCTGAGCCTGGCTGTGTGCTCTGCAGGGAGGGTCCCTGGGGCAGGGCTAACCCGAGGTTTTCCGTGTGTCCTGCAGGAAGCCGTGGCAGGAGCCGCAGTGCTGGGCACGCTGGCAACACCTGGGCTTGTGTCCCCTGCCCTAACCCTGGCCCAGCCCCTGGGGGCTCTGCCCCAGGCCGTGATGGCAGCACAGGCCCCCGGTGTCATCACAGGTGGGTCCCTCCTCCTGGCACCTGTGTCCCTTTTCTGCTGGCACCTCTGTGTGTCCCCTAATGTTACCTGTGTGTGTCCCTTTCCTGCTGGCACCTGTGTCCCATTCTGGCACGTGTGTCCCTTCCTCCCGTCACCTCTTTGTCCTCTTTCTTCTGTTACGTGTGTGTGCTCTTGTCACCTGTGTGCTTGTCCTCCTGTCACCTGCATGTGTCTGTCCCCTCGTCCTGTCACCCACATGTGCTCTTCCCTTGTCACCTCTGTGTGTCCCCTTGCTCCTGTCACCTGCATGTGCTCTGCCTCTTGTCACCCATGTCCCTTTTCCACAGATGGGACTCTGTACCTGGGGTCCACTTGGAGCCGGAATCTGCTCCTGACCGTGCCTGGGCAAGAACTCGGATGTTCTATGGATTAATTTTGGTGTCCAGTAGATGGGACAGGCCATGGGTTCCCAGCAGGAATGCCTGGCATGGGGGGAAAAGCTGGATAATTGGCACTGGTGTCACTGACCATTGCCCAGGTGTCACTGACCATCACCCAGAGGTCACTGACCGTCTTCCTGTCCTGTGCTCTCCCAGGTGTGACCCCTGCCCGGCCGCCCATCCCAGTGACCATCCCGCAGGTGGGGGTTGTGAATCCCATCTTGGCCAGCCCCCCGGCCCTGGGGCTGGTGGAGGTCAAGAAGGAGAAGGAAGAGGAGGAGGTGTTCCAGGAGTCGGAGCGGCCGGAGATGCTGAGTGAGCAGGAGCACATGAGCATTTCCGGGAGCAGCGCCCGGCACATGGTGATGCAGAAGCTGCTCCGCAAGCAGGAGGTGAGTCCAGGCAGGTGACAACTGCCACGTGTCCCAGGGTGGGCTCTGCACGTCGGGGGGGCTCAGCAACACCTGCAGCAGCACAGGGAAAATGAGAGTGGTGCCTAAGGCTCCTTGTGCTTCCAGAGTGTATCCCAGGAAAGCCCAGGGGATGGCACACAGCATTCCCAACCCAGAGGAATTCCTGATCCAGGGGACAGCCCCTCACAACCAGCAGCAAACAGACCTGGAAACTTAGTAATTGTCCCTGGGAAGCTGAGCCATCAGTCCCATGGAGTGTGCCTGGAATGGCCAGCCCGGGGATCGGGGTGCTCGGGTGCGTCCTCTGCGTGTCTCCAGGCATTAACTCCCCCATCCCTTCCCTTGCAGTCCACGGTGATGGTGCTGCGGAACATGGTGGATCCCAAGGACATCGATGACGACCTGGAGGGAGAAGTGACGGAAGAGTGTGGGAAGTTCGGGGCTGTGAACAGGGTCATCATCTACCAGGAGAAGCAGGGGGAGGAGGAGGATGCCGAAATCATCGTCAAGATCTTCGTGGAATTCTCCATGGCCTCAGAGACTCACAAGGCCATCCAGGCGCTCAACGGGCGCTGGTTCGCGGGCAGGAAGGTGGTGGCCGAGGTCTACGACCAGGAGAGGTTCGACAACAGCGACCTCTCGGCATAAACTGCATCCCACAGCTGGGCTTGGATCTGGGGAATGGGCCCAACTCTGGTCCCAGGGCCCAGCTGAGCTTGGATCTGGGGAATGGGCCCAACTCTGGTCCCAGGGCCCAGCTGGGCTTGGATCTGGGGAATGGGCCCAACTCTGGTCCCAGGGCCCAGCAGAGCTTGGATCTGGGGAATGGGCCCAACTCTGGTCCCAGGGCCCAGCTGAGCTTGGATCCGGGGAATTGGTCCAACTCTGATCCCAGGGCCCAGCTGAGCTTGGATCCAGGGAATTGGTCCAACTCTGATCCCAGGGCCCAGCTGAGCTTGGATCCAGGGAATTGATCCAACTCTGATCCCGGGGCCCAGCTGAGCTTGGCATCTGGGAATTGGTCCAACTCTGATCCTGGGACATGGCTTCAGGGAACCAGCCCAACTCTGGTCCTGGGACCTGGCTGAGCTTGGATCTGGGAAACCGGCCCAACTCTGATCCCAGTGCTCGGCCAAACTCCAGTCCAAGGAATTGGCCAAGCTCCACTCCGGGGACTGGCCCTGCCCCATCTGCCTACCAGGATTTTTGTGGCTGTGTGTAAAGGACATTCCAGGACATTCCAGGGTGGGCACAGGGATCTTGTGTCTGGGGAGTTGGGATAAAAACACAAAGCAAGCTGGTGTCACCTGTGTGTGTGTGTGACAGGGCTGGCACCTCCTGAGCCCAGGCTGGCATAGGGCTGGCACTGCACTGGCATCTCCACGACCCAGCTTGGCACCTCCTGAGCCCAGGCTGGCACCCTGAGCAGCGGGGCTGGGCCTAAAGAGCTGCTGTGGGTGCCCCACCCAACCCCGAGCTCCCTCCAGCCATGCTCAGGTCAGGACCCTGCAGCACATTTGGGGCAGGAGCAGCCGTTTCCCTCCGGGATGGGCCCCAGGGGGTTGGCATGGAGCCAAGGGGGAACTCGGGGTGGGGGTATCACCCTTGGGGGCCCCTGTCCTGGCAGAGGGAGGGGCTGGGGGTGCCGGGAGAGAGCCCTGATCCAGAGGAACTGTGAGCTGAGCCTGTGCTCAGCAATTCCACAGACCTGAGATCCAGCAGGAGTCTGGAGGAAATGATCCTTTTAGTTTAGAAATCCAAATCTAAGCGGAATGATCTCCAAGGAACTGCAGCAGGGAATTCCAAGCCCAGCCTCCCTCTGGGGGCTGCTGCCAATCCTGGGCATGTCCTGCAGCAGGGCCTGGGAAACTCAGCCTGGGCTGGAATTGCTCAGCCTGGAGCAGAGCCAGGATGCTGAGTCTGCGCAGCTGGGATGCTGAGGTGTCATGGTGCTGTGCTTAGAGCAGCTGGGGTGCCAGGATGCAGGGATGCTGTGTCTACAGCAGCTGGCATGTTGGGATGCTGGAATGCTGTGTCTACAGCAGCTGGCATGTTGGGATGCAGGGATTTTGGGATGCAGGGATGCTGTGTCTACAGCAGCTGGCATGTTGGGATGCAGGGATTTTGGGATGCAGGGTCTACAGCAGCTCTGGTGCTGTCTTTGGCAGCCCCAAGCTTTCGGGGGTAGCTGCACCAACCATTGAGCAGCTCTGTCTGGGGGCACCTGTCGAAGGAGGCTCTGGTGTTTAGGGAAAAACATCCCAAAATCCATGGGTAAGCACGGGACCTTCTTCCTTGAGTGCTGGAGCTCAGGGACTGAGCGTGGCCAGGGCCGGCCTGGACGGGGCTCTCAGGCAGGGACGTCCCTGCCCATTGCAAGGGGCTGAACGAGATCAGCTTTAGAGGTTCCTCCCAGTCCAGACCATCCTGCGATCTGGGAGTCCAACCTTTCTAATCCCTGAAGGAAGCGGCACCGGGGGGAAGGAGAGGCCAAGAGGCTGCTGGGGATGGGCCTCCACATCTCGGCTCTGCAGCCAAGGCTCACAGACTCCGGCTCCTTATTGGAGGAGGGCTCTGAAACTCCAGCCCTCGTCAGACCAGGGCCTCCCTGTGGGACCAGGGCTTGATTGGGATATGGAAGACCCCGTGACTGCTGGGAAAAACAAGCAAGGAACGGGGAGCAAGGATGGAGAGGCACCCAAAGAAGTAAGTGACATTGAAACCGCCTCCCAGAAGAGGAAACTGGACGGGCTTTAAGGTCGCT
>VXAD01009344.1:0-46720 GCA_013399195.1 Dicrurus megarhynchus
GCCCCGAGTCTGCGGCCCGCGGCTGCTCGGGGCCGGTCCGCAGCGCTTCCCCGCTCTGCGCGCTCTCGGTGCCCCGTCCCGTCGGGCCGCGCTCCCGTCCGCGCGTGTTTCGTTGGGAATAACGGGCTCCGCGCGGTAACGCGCGCGATGCGCCGGTACCACGGGAAGGGGCTCGCGCGGGCGCTCAGACATCCTCCTCCTCTGCCGGGAGCAGAAACGCGTGTTCCCTCCCCGCCGCTGGGCAGCATCTTCTGGGGCAAGTTAACGAAAACTGTTGCTCCCAAACTTCAGGGCTCTGCGTAAATTGTCTCTGAAGGGACCCGGACGCGAGGCTGTGTCAGTGCTCAGGGACTGCAGCCCAGACCATCCCGAATTGACACAGGGGTCGACATTGTTCTGTAGCATCTCTGTGCTCTTAGGACCCAAGAGATGCGTTTCAGAGAGGTCAGAGTTACAGGGTGGGATGGGATGAGGGTGTCAGCCCTTTGGTTGTGCGTTAGAAGTGGCATTAGTGCAGCAACCGTGCCCCCCGGTCTTGTGGGGGCGGTGACCAGGCAGTGCCTACTGTGTGCGTCTTGCGCACATTAATGCAGGACGAAGTTGCTGCCTGCTCTTCTTCTTGTGATGGGTATTGGATTGTGAAAGCCTTGGCCCGGAACGTGGGCTTTGTTCCTACTGCCGCCTGTGGGTTTCCAGCCCTCTCCGTATCCATTTTCCCCCACGATAAAAAGCATGGCTGAGGTGCAGAGGCTGAAGGCTAAGGCTCTGTGTGCCTCTTCTGTGCCACCACCTTCCTTCTCCTTGTGTGCAGTTATTTCTGGAACCCCCTTGAACTCCTGCATTGCATTTGCTCCTTTCCCTGTTCACAGTTTCTCATCAAAACAAACTTCTGAGGGCAGTGAGTCACCTCGGAGCAGGGAAAACAGCAAAACCTTTCTGTTCCATCATTCCTGGCTGACCTTGTAATTTTATCTCTAGTACCCTCCTTCCTCTCAACCTTTTGGTTTTGTACTCATCTCCTGATGCTGTAATTTAATACTAATAGGATTTGGGTTTGGGTTGTTATTTTTCCAGCAGGTAGGGCTTTGGTTCAGTTTGGGCTTGCAAGTGCAGAGTATGTTAGCAGCGGCAATACACTGCTGTTAATTACCAGCTACAGAGCTTGTTGTATAGCCCCATGGTGTGTAACCTCAGAAAGCAATAACCTGACTAGTTATGGCAACAAAACCACGTGCACTCCCCAAAATCTTAACAAATTGGTTGCAGAGAGTGTGGTTCCTAGTGGCTTTTGTGGGCTGCCAGGCAGCCATAAGCCTCTCAGAAGTGGTACAGGATAAGCTCTCTGCTGTTAGCACAAACCTTTTCTCAAAGGCTGAATAAAGGCATGCAGAAATCATTGAAATATTAAATGGTAACTTAGAGCAGAGGATCCGTAATTGGCTTTTATGCTTACAGCAGCCTTTGTGAGTTCTCTGTTTGCCGTAACAGAAAAACCCCAGAAAATCATGCCCTGTCCTGCCTCGGATTTCGTTATTACAGTGCAGTGTATTAGCAAGGGTGTTTGGAGGTTTTTTCCTCCACTGGAAAAATCTGCCCTGCGGCGTAAGGTGGGGTCAGCCGACATGCACGGCACGCGCTAAGGCAGCAAAATTAGCAACATGATTTAAGTGGTTTGCCTTTGTGAGAATATGCCCACCCTGAGCCTCTCAGCCTTGGCTCCTCATCGGGCAACTCCTCCTGGGGCTGCTGAGGTGTTCCAGTGCATCTTGGTTTTTCTCAGGATAAAAAGAGTGTGTGGGATGAGTTAAGGCGGTTTGCACACACATATGTGCTCCTTCTTGTAAAAGTTGAGTAAAAGTAGTATTTCAAATGGGACTACCATGAATAACTTGATGAGAGAATTCCCACCAAAAATAATCTAGGAGGTTTTTTGTTTTAGCAGCTGACATGGATGCGTGCTGTCTTTGTGTGTGGAGTAGCATCCATCACCAGTATATGTGGGGGGCTCAAAAAAGTAGTTGACTCATTACTCACTGAGTGAAACTTGTGCTCCAGGGGCCTGGAAGCATCTTACATTTTTTCTTAATGGTGAGAGTAAGTAGAAACTTGAGTTCATTTGCCTGCAGCTTTGCTGGTTAAGATTAATTAAAAGTGTGATCTTAAGGAACTGGGATTGATCGGGCTGTGCTGACAGCAGGATCCTAGACAGCCTCTGTAAATCAGAATACATGACACAGACCCAGCCGTTGTTCCTGTTGCAATGTCCTTCCTATAACACATGCAATGCTGGCATTGTGGAGCTGCATCTCAGTTGTCACCCAGACTGAGCTGTTGGCAGCAGCATCAGCTGAACTGCAGCCATGAACAGGGGTGGTGGGACCCCCAGCGCCGGGAGGCTCCTTGTGGAGAGCTGCCTCTCCTGGTAGTCATTGACTGAGGTTATTTGTGCTCATTGACTGAGGTTATTTGTGCTTGCCAAGTGCCGTGACTAACCTGTGGTAAGCCTAGGCTGCAAAGATTTTATAAGTCTGGTAAAGAGAATTTCTGTAATCATTTGTTTTAAGTGGCTGAACTGGCCAAAGGTTGTGAACTGTAGCTTGGGGCCTTGAGCAGTGAGTGCCTTGCCAAACCTCAAGCAGTCTTGTGGAGTGGGAAGGAGGAGTAATAACAGGCTCCTGGGCCCTTGCTCTGACACCTTATTGTCAGTGAGAAGTGACATGCACAAATGGCATGTGCCACCACACTGAAAATAGCTCCTGCCAGTGCCCTGGGAGCAGGCGGCTGCCTTATATGTCCAGCTGCACATGCCACTGCCTCGGGTGGTGGGGAAGCCCCTTCCCACCACAGGTGCTGCACAGCCAACAGCGGGGGTAGCTTGTCCTCCCGGGCCTGCCTGCATTCTCCTGAGGATACAAGGGTTTGAATGTTAGTCTGTGAATTTAGCAGGGAAAAGACCTGAGTGCGGTGTTCAAGCTGATGTTGGTATTTGCATCAAGCAAGTGTGACTGGGCTTGTGTGTCAGTCTGTCAGCAGAAATGAAGGAAAGAAGCAGTGCTCCGCTGAGCCCTCAGCAAGCCTTGCAGTAACAGCTTAATGTCCATCCTGGTCACCTTTTCACATGAGCTTTCTTTATTTATTGCACATAGGATTGCCAGGTGCTCTTAAACCAAATGAAAGAGATCACAGGAATTCAGGATTCAGCATTCCTGCTTGCCGCTCTAAAGGTTTGTGTATATTGCCATTGTTCTGGGGAAAGAGAGCTCTGATTTTGTCCAAAAAGTCAGGCAAGTTCAGGCCCCTGCCCAACATAGCACACAGGTGTTCGCTGGTGTGTTTGTCAGCTGATGATGAGCTGGTCCTTGTTAGAATGGTCCATGCGTGGCCTGTGAGAGCGATCCAGGATCAGCCTGGATGCACGAGAGGCAAAGGGTAAATCCTTTGCTCTTCTGCTCCTCAGTGGTGCTTCGCTTTTCCCATATCATTCTGCCAGGCTGCTGATGGAGACCTCATGGAAGCAGTCACCTTCCTGACAGAGGACCCTGCTCCAGAGCCAGTGCAGGACCCAGCTGCTGCAGAGCCATCTGCCTGGGAAGGGAGCGCAGTGGGCAAACAACTCCCGCAGGGTAAGTCCTTCGCTTCTGCTCACTCCTACAGGTTCATGTGTTTGTGTGAGCTCAGAGGGGGAGTATCCATCCTCCCTGCTTCTGCCAGCAGTACATCCCTCCAGCTTCTGTTCTGGTGCAGATTTTGCCAGTACTGATCACTTAGCAGTGTTTTAATAATGCTTGGAGGTGACACATCAAGTTAAAAAGCTGATGGTCCTGTCTCATTCTTTCAAGAGCTTTGAACTGTTTCCTTAAGCTCTGAATTTGGCTGTAAGAAAATCTGGGTAGTGCCCAGCTACATGCTCTGCTCTGTTCTCCTCATCCAGCTCACTCAGAGGCTCTTAGCTTGCCTGGCATGATCTGAACAGGGATTTCTGTTTAAAACCTGAGCTAGAAAATTTTGCTTGTATTGATTGAAGAGCCGTATTTGTGAAGTGTGATGTTTCCTAGAAATTCCTTTTAAAGAGAATGTTTGCTGCTGCTGGTGGAAAACTGATCAGAATGCTCCCTCCACTTCTAGATGTTAGTGCTGCACCTGCCTCTCACAACCAAGACAACCTCTGCACGGCCAACACTGTCAGACCACTGGAATCACCAAAAGCTCCAGCTGCGGAAAGGGATGCAGCTGAAAGGTCAGTGTGGCTGTAAATGGCCCCTCACTTTGATTTTCCCGGTTCTGAAGCTGGTAACTGCAAAACTAACACGGATCACCTGCCAGGTGGACACCTACTGGCTGAAGGGGAGTTTGATGCCTGTAGCTTTAGGGAATCTTTGGGAGGTGTTTTACAGCACAGTGTTTCTTTCTCATGACAGACCACAGGACACCCATTCCGCTGAAAACAAATACCGCTCCAAAAGGAAACGCTGTGAAACGCTCTCTCTGTGGGTAGAGAGCCCCAAGCAGAATGACTGGAGAAGAGCGGGTGACTGGCCTGTTGGAATGAAAAATATCAGAAATACGTGTTGGTTTAGTGCTGTTATACAGGTAACCTGTAAGAAAGTTCTCTTTTTCTGATATCAAACTTGCTGTGGTCTTGGGGTCAGAATGTTTCTCAGTTAGAAGTAAACATGCAGCAGTTCTGTGAGGGAGTCATTGTATGCAGACGAGTGAATATGACCCTGCTCAAACAGAAACTTCTGGGTTTATGTGATGTGACTGTGATGTGTTCTGGGCCTGTACAGAAAGAGCCAAAGAGCAGTTAAATAGGCTTTGCTTAAAAATAGCTACAGATACAGAGAATCTGTGTGTCTGTACGCAGGAAGTTGTGCAGCAATGGCCAAGTGCCTACTGAAATTATAGAAGCTTGCCTGGCAAAGTGAATTGATAATTTAATTTTACGGCAGTTATTGTTGGCTCGATAACACGTGGTGTATCGTATTTCAGTTAACGGAATACACTGGCATAGATGCTTGGACAAATAAACAACTAGGCAGCATATATTATTAGTAATGACATGAAGAAGAGACAACAGTAAGTGGAACTGAGCAGATTTGTCTCTCCTAACCATTTCACGTCAGCAGAAAGATGCTAATCATTTGTCTTCAGCTCTGAGAAGAAGTAAGAAAGCTGCAAATGGGTTTTTCTCACCATGGCTTGTTCTTGGGTGCTTTCCTGAGCCTGCCTGTGCAGAATAGAATGGCCTTTCCTAAAAGGTTTATATCTATCCTAGATATGGCAGGATGAGATTTTGTCCTTGGGTGGGTACAAACATGCTGATGATCTTAAAGGTCTTTTCCAGCCTAGTTAATTCTATGAGTCTGATTCTGTGCTGGTCCAGCACGGGGGCTGCTCACATTGTAAACATGCGTTCAGTAACACAGGATCACCGGGAATGTAAATTTCGCAAAATAAACCTGTCAAGTCAAAGAGTGACAGCAGGGCATCAAATTATAGTGAGTCCAGTCTTTGCAGGTGCTGACCAAGCTTTACCTCTCCTCTCCTCTCCTCTCCTCTCCTTTCAGTCTCTGTTTCAGTTGCCAGAATTCCGGAGGCTGGTCCTTGGGTACTCCCTCCCACAGAATGTGCTTGAAAGTTGTCGTCACACTGTAAGTTTTGATTCAGTAACACTGTCAAGTTTCCTTCTTTTGTGGTGTAGTGTTCTGCTCTTTCTCTAACCAGATTTAATTTGGGGCCATCTGAGACCTGTGGCTTTAAAATCATCTGGCTACATTAAAGACAATTTTGGGAAATTCTCAAAGAGAGAATCAGGATAGGAAAAAAAAGAGCTGCTTCTTGTACCCCTGTCTTTTAGAGACTTTAACTGCTGTGTGTGGAGATGTTTTTCCCATAAAACTTCTTTGGCAGCTCCATTACTCGTTGGTTTGCATGCACAGTAGAAGAACTGGTATTTGAGCCAGCGTGCAGCTCGTTGGGTATATTTTACGATATGTGCATGTGGTGTTCAGTAGCACTAAGTTTTAAGATGCTGCCTTTTAGAGCTGCAGGAAGGCTTTGACTTTTCTTTTTTTTGCAATGCAGGGAAAAAGAAATATTGCGTTCATGCAAGAACTTCAGTGCCTGTTTGCATTAATGCTGGGGACGTGGCGTAAGTTCGTAGACCCTTCTGCAGCACTGGAACTCTTGAGGGACGTGTTTAGATCCGCTGAACAACCGCAGGTAAAAACACGTTGAAAAGCCTTTTCCTCTCTTCAAACCAGCAGTCACAACCACAGCAACCCCATTTTGCCTCATCCTGCTGGTACTTTCAGAGGCCTTTTCCCATGTTTGTCAGCCGACAAGCAGCTGTCCCTGTGTCATTAGAGCAGAATGTACATGCGTGCTAATTAACCAGCCAGCGTAGCACGGCACTACGCAGTGCCATCTGCATAGTCGGGTAGCGATCATGGTAATTTCCTCTGATCTAGTGTTCGGATGAGCGGTGTTCATTATCAGTCTAAATCAGCACAGCACTTCAGTCTCACACGTAGTTCAGCTGAGTGGGTACAGCAGCAGCAGCCAGGTTGTGTTCAGTGCGTCTGTGACACCAGCAGACCAGGGGAACACTTTCTGGTGGATGTCACGATTGACTCTCCGCTTTTGTCTCTCTTCTAGCAAGATGTGAGTGAATTTACGCACAAACTACTGGACTGGCTGGAGGACGCATTCCAGCTCACTGTGACTGCCACGTGAGTTCTGTGTGATCTCGGGAGTTTGACCTAAGGAGAGTTTTAATAAATGAGAGGACTTTATGTGAAAATTTTGAGCAAATGAGTGTTCTTTGTTTCCTGTGGATGAGGCTCCTTAAGATTGAAATGTTGTGTCTGCGTCTCCTGTTGGTGAGTGTGGGACTTGACTCAGTGCAGAGTAAATTAGCTTTTGAGGGGAGTTCAGCAGCCCTGGTGAACAGAAAAGCTCTGGGTGTTTGAAACTTCCTTTCAGAAGCTGGCACCTTAACATTTTTTCTCTGCTCTTGTCAGTGTAAGTCTTATAATGTGCTTTGGAACATGAAAATTAAAGAGAAGCTTCCTCTTTATTTAGTGCTTGGGTAGAAAACTGTACTTTTGCCTGTAGGCTCCCAAGCAGAGGCTTAGATTACAACTTGGGGTTTTTTTGCAACCTCCAGCTGCAAATGAAAGTGTGCTTTTGCTCTCTGAAACAGGAGCCCTGGGGACAAATCCGAAAACCCAATGGTGCAGCTCTTCTATGGGACTTTCCTGACTGAGGGTGTCCATGAGGGTGAGTTAAGGCTTTGGTAGATTCAACTTTTTAACTCCTTTGAGTGTTTTGGAGTTAACCAGAATTTTTTGTTCTCTTGAGTTAGCTCATGGTTTCTGTACGGTTTCCATCATCCAGGCAACACTTTTTCCAAGATTGAGACCTTTGGTCAGTATCCCCTTCAGGTAAATGGTTACCGGAACTTGAATGAGTGCTTGGAAGGAGCCATGGTGGAGGGAGAGATGGATGAGGCAACAACATCTCAGTCAGTGAAGTATGGACAGGAGGTTAGTTTGAGCCTTTTTTTGTCGAGTCTTTGGTTGCCTGCTGCAGAAAAGTGCAGCACACACAGTGCAGGGGTGTGTCATGTAGTCTGATAACTTTAAATGTCAACTGTGAGTGTTCTCTAAGAATTGAATACAGAACATTTTCTGGATACCTGGAATCTCATGTAAATGTCTGTTAGTGCTAGGTGGTGAGACACTAAGTCTTTGCTGATTTATAAAGATGTGTTGTCCTATGTAACCAGTTCAAAGACTTTATTTTAAATTGCAAAGGTCAACGTCTGCCTCTGAGTCAAGTGTGATCAAGTCTCTCTCTTTCTGTTGAAGCCTACCTGTACCTGAGTAGGGGGAGACCTACTGCCTCCATATTTTCGGAGGGTAAAAGTACAGTGCTTAACTCCATGGTATGCCATTTGGAATTTGTCTCTTTCTCCCTGTTATATTGTGTACGGTTTGGAGTTTTTCTTCTTGCTTTCACTCTTATTTTCTGACTGTGATGATTTTATTTCTTTTTTTTTTTTTATCTCACTAATCACAAACCAGTCATAAAAAACTTAGTTGCAGCAAGGTGAAGAAGTACCATTGCATTCAGTATCCTCTGCGTGTAAGTGCAGAAAAAGTTAGCTTGGACAAAGGCTGGGAAATAACATCGGCAAAAGTATCTGGTGTAGGCGGGGCAGGGAGGAGTATTTCAGTTCTATGAGAATGTCTGAAAATTGTGTTGCTGTGGTTTAAACTAGCAAAGGAGAAACAAGGTATTGGGCAGGGGAGCCCTGTTCTGACTCTGGACTCAAATGTTTGTTCTGAGTTTTCCTGGTTTCTGCCTGAAGCAGTTTAGGTGCATTTACAGGGGATGTGGGTGATGTTGGCTGGCACTGGAGACAAAGGCACATTGGAGCTCATCAGGCAGGTTCATTTCAATCCAAGCTTTTTAGTTCCTCAAAATTCTTTTCCCAAAATTAAGGGAAATTTGACCAATCATGGAGCTGTTTTAATTCTGTTGTGTGCACAGATAGGAGGAAAAGGCTCTGGCTTCATTTCTCAGAAGCCTTACTGGGAAAATTGTGCATCTTAGTTTCACTTCCTAGGATGTGGTGGGTAAAGGGTGGCATGATAGGGGACATAGGGAATAAGGTGATTTTGTCTTTTGAGCACCTAGGCAAGTGTGCTGAAAGTCAAAGCAACAGTGGGATTAACAGGAACTTCTCCCAGATTATAGGAGCATAAATCCTTCCATCTTTGTGGTTATGGGCTGCTTCTTAGAAAGCTCTGGTGTGGGGGAGGTTTGTTGTCGCAGCACATCTGACACGAATCCCACAAAGGAAAATGAGCTTAGTGTGCTCATCCTGAATCCAGAGGGGAGCATGAAGTGGGTAGTGCCAAGCTAAGATAGGTGAAGGAAGTTTCTGGCAGTGGATGCTGGAAGTCTTTGTGAATCCAGGAAGAGCAAGAGGAAGTGTAAATTCAACTGAGAATTTTTCCTTCAGCATGTTTCTTTGAAATAGTGTATGAAGCTACAGAATAGTGGAGGTCTTCTCTGAATCCCCTAAATCAAATAGTTTGTAAATAGACTGAGAGAGGATAAGGAATCTGGTGCTGCAGGAGGAGTCCTGGTTTGTTCATCACTGCATGTGATCTGCCTCAGAAAAGAACTCTCTTGGGGGCTCTTAGATGATGTGCAGATTGTGTGTAGCCTCTGCTAATTTGTGAAATTCAGTGCTGGACTTGTTAATAATCCATCAAGCTGGCTGCATCAGGCAGTGACAAGTAATTTTCACAGTAAAAATGTAAAATGGAAGCATATATTTTTAACTTGTAAAATTTGGCTTTCTGACTAGTCACTCTGCAAACAAAACCTGATTCAGTGCTTGAAGACAGAGACTTTTAAATCAGTCTGAAATCATATAGGATCAGTCTAAAATGTGCCATTAGCAGTCATCTTAAAACAAGTCCCTTCGGGGGCATTTCTGCTTTTGTTACAGCGCTGGTTTACAAAACTGCCACCAGTTCTGACCTTTGAACTCTCCCGATTTAAGTTCAATCAGTCACTAGGACAGCCAGAGAAAATTCACACCAAGCTAGAGTTTCCCCAGACTATATATATGGACAGGTGAGTTGTCCTGTTGTACAGTATGTTTAAAGCTTTTGCTTTGTTATAAATAAAGAAATTAAAAAGGTTGTTTGGGTGAGCAAGGAAAGATTCTAAAATATTTACAAAAGATTGTGGATGTTAGAAGTAAACAAATCTCACCTGGCAAACAGGGCTCTGTATTTCTGTTTAGGTACCTCTACTGCAATAAAGATCTTATTCAGATGAAAAGAGAGGAAATGAAGAGATTGAAGGAGAAAATGGTGACTCTGCAGCAGAAACTGGAAAGGTGAGTAGTCAGCTGGCTTTATTTTTATGCCCTCTGGAAGATTGCGAGTGTTTCCTTTTAAATGAGCTTTCCAATAGCAGAGAAACTTGTATGGGAAGGAGAAACAGCAAAATGTTTGTTCTGAAACGTGTGGAAGGAGGAAGTGTATTTTCAAAAACAAAACCTGTCTCTTCAATGGTTTCTAAATTTTACTGATACTGTTTCTTTAAAGAGCACAGTTGACACTGTCAGCTGCACTGGCAGTAGAGGTGAGGAAGCCCAGTAGTACATTACAGAAAAAGTTGTTCTCTTGTCCCATGAGGTTTAACCCATATTATTCCTTCAATCATACAGCACCTTGCATTTTTCCGTAGGTACATGGAATATGGCTCTGGCCCAGCCCGCTTTCCACTGCCTGACATGCTGCAGTATGTGCTCGAGTTCATTGCTACAAAGCCAGCTGTGGCTGTTTCCTCTGCTCCGAGCTCTCAAGCAATACTCCTGCACTCCCAAGCCAAGCCTCGTGTTTTGGACGTGCTTTCACAGCCAAATGGGTCAGTAAACAGAAATAAAAAGGATTCACAGGAAAACACTCCCAACTAAATGGTCCTGGGTGGCATTCCAAAAGTGGGTTATTTATCTGGGCACTGGTGAACACGATGCTGTAATGTGCAAATGCTTGTGCAAGTAGTGGGTCACTGCTTTGCTGGTCATTTGGTTCTGTTGGTGTAAATAGAACATTGCATCTTGGTCTGTTCTTTCTCCTTGTCCAAAAGCATACCTATATTCCTTGCCTAAGCAGCAGTTAAGAACTAAATGATGTGCTCTTTTTGGTTAGGCTGCTCATTCTTTTGCTTCATTGACCAGTAAATTACAGCAATATGGATTATTATAACCCTGGCCAGCCTGGTTGGTTTAACACTCTAAATTAAGCTGAGTAAATACACACATTTCTTATAGCAGTAATGGAAGGAATTTTTAGAATTGCTCATTGTGGATCTGTGCTTAGAGAGTTCTGTAAGAATTTTCCCTAGTATTTTTCCTATATATTAGTTTGTTCTATGAAGGCACCTTTCAGTGTACTTGTTCTCTATACATTTTATACCACTCTGGAAAGAAATTCTGTTCCAGCTTTGGAGTAATTTTTGTTTGGTTTATTTCGTATTCTTTTCCAAAAAAAGAATAGAGAAAGATTGAAAAACCTGCCCACTACTCTTGGATTTTTCTCCACAGCATACAAGAGAGGACCGATATTAGGACTGAAGATGAAGCTTTCCTTGTGGCAAATTCTTTGCTGCAGCAGAACTCCAGTATGGAGCTCCAGCCTCCTGTTTCACCAGCAGAACTGCCTGGATGTCCAGCTCCTCACATGGTCTCCGAGGAAGAGCTGAAGCTGGTTCAGACGTGTCTGCAGCGATGGAGAAACGAGATCAAACAAGACGTGCAAGGTTGGCCCCAAATGCATTTGTAGTGATTTTTCCTCCTGAATGCCAGCCTGGTTTCCCCTCTGTAGCTTTGCTGGATACAGCCTGAACTACAAATAATTCTGTCCCTGTTTGAGCTCTGATGTTGAGTCTATCTGATAGTCTCTGCATGGCTTCAAACTCTTTGAAGCATAGCCTGATGAGTAGTCATAATTTTTATGCATTTCTCTCACTGATGATGTTTTTGGCAGATTTGAAGGAGTCTATTGCCAGAATCAACCTGTCCATCGAACAATTGTACTGTGACCCTCTCCTCCAACAGGTAGGAAATGCAGCTTCAGTACATGAATATTAAACTAATATTGCTGATCCTCATTTTCATTAGTAGATGTTGGTTTGAATTGCCCTCTTCATTGTATTTTTAATTTTCCAGTGATGAAGCAGAGAAGGATTTACTTATGAAAATCTTGTTTCTTCTTTCCTTAAAAGTCAGTTTTCACATAGTAAGAAATTTATCAAATGGATCAACTCTTGTGCCATGCTACACCTACAAACACTCCTGCTGTTTGTATACAGAGGTCAGGTAGAATCAGTCCCTAACTGCACATCTGAATGATGTCCATTGTCACTTTGCAGGTTCCCTATCGTTTGCACGCCGTCCTGGTCCATGAAGGGCAAGCAAATGCTGGGCACTACTGGGCCTTCATATATGACCAGCCTCGGAGGAGATGGCTCAAATACAATGACATCTGGGTGACAGAGTCATCGTGGGAAGAGCTGGAGCGGGAGTCATTTGGAGGCTTGAGGAATGCCAGTGCCTACTGCCTGATGTACATCCGTGAACAGGTGTCCCATGTTGGTGCAGGTACAGAGCCACAGCTGCTGGTTAATGAGATGTTTGTGTGCTGGTGTGTCTCTCCGGCCTGCATGATCATTATGTTCCTCGGCTTCCCCAGCACAGTTGTCTTTTGACAAAGTACAAAACTTCACCCCAGATAGGATTTAAATAATCTGCTTCATGCTGGATTCATTTCTAAATCCCTGATAGGGCTGAAAACTGCCAGGAGAAGCATCAGGGTGAGATTGGAAGCAGCACCGTATGTGTGTACAGTGTCACACTGCCCTTTTGCCACATTTAACATGCATCTAGTGCTGGCGTTCTTCATTTTGACTCTTTGTAGTGTTTATATGGTGTTGGGGTTTTAGGAGTTCTCCTTTTGGTTTTTTGTTTTGTTTTTTTTTTTAAGGAATTTTCCCCCATACTGTTGCTAGTAGACAATAACGACTGGATACTTAAAGAGAGACAAAAGACACGGCCACAGCTCAGGGGAGGGGTGCAGCTGGCTACTCTCTTTCACCTGGGTTTTTCTCCTGTAGGACAGAGATGCCACGAGATTTGGACTGGGAAAAGGGGGTTGAGTGCAGCCCTCAGCTCTCTTGTTCTCTCGGCGTGCAGGGGTGGAGGGGAGGAGAGAGGCTGCGGTGGCTGTGGGGAGAGTTGGTCACCACTGCGGGGTTCTGTCTTCTGCTGCCTTTCTTTTGCTGTGAGTGGAGCCCTGCTCGGGGGAGCGGTCGTTGCACTGGCAGCTTATTAACACCCTACCTCACTAAAAGAGGGACTTTACAGCATCTGCTGGGGTGCCTCAGGGGGAAACCCCGGGCTCCCGAGCCCGCCTTTCCCTGCCCTGCTGGGAGCCGGGCCGCGGCCGCTNTTCTCCTGTAGGACAGAGATGCCACGAGATTTGGACTGGGAAAAGGGGGTTGAGTGCAGCCCTCAGCTCTCTTGTTCTCTCGGCGTGCAGGGGTGGAGGGGAGGAGAGAGGCTGCGGTGGCTGTGGGGAGAGTTGGTCACCACTGCGGGGTTCTGTCTTCTGCTGCCTTCCTTCTACTGTGAGTGGAGTTCTGCTCGCTGGAGCAGCTGTTGCATTGGGACCCTATTTAACACCCTACCTCACTAAAAGAGGGACTTNGCCACCGCACCGGAGGGGAAAGGGCCCGGCAGCCGAGAGAGGCTGGCGCTGGGTTCGTGGTTCTGTTGGCTGTCACTGCCGTAGGTACTGCTGTTTGTTTGCCTTGGGGGGTGTGTGTATAAATAAATATTAGTAAGGAACTCTTATTCCTATTTCTCGTATCATTGCCTGAAAGCCCCTTAATTCAAAATTATAATAATTCGGAGGGAAGGGGGTGACATTTTCCATTCCAAGGGAGGCTTCTGCCTTCCTTAGCAGACACCTGTCTTTCAAACCAAGACATATGGCAGCATTTGTTTCCTAAGGGCATGTGAAACGCCTCCTACTTTATCTCTCCCATTTTTATCACGCTTCCTGACTCGTTTGCTTGGTCTTTGGTGATTCTGTTACACTGAATCTAAATGGGCTTTTTTGTGCAGCCTTTCCCTGAGAGGTATCAGTATCTGAGTGGCTCAGACGTACAAGTGTGTTTGCAGTGCCAGTGTATAAATAGTTTTGTGGAGAAATTGCTGTGCACGTGGCTCTAGACGTGGCAAGCAGCTGTAAAAGAACCCAATAATTTCACATGTGGCTCATTTTGATGTAATAAATAGAAAGAAACAATGGAGAGCTGTCTTCTGTTCATTGCTAAATGTGGCTGATGAGGATCTGGAGGTTGTTCTTTGTTTTCTTACGACAGTTCTGAAACGAACCCATGGGGTGGATTTTTTTCTCCTGTTTAATGCAATTTTTATTGTTTTTTAAAGCATTTTGCAATGGGTGCATAAAAATATCTGCTGTAGAAAGTTGCCATTTGCTTTTGATAAATTTTAGGACTTGTCTAAAGCTGATGCTGCTTGGGTTTTGTGCTATTTTAAAAGTGAATGCTGAAGTAGATCTAAAAAGCACTAACAAATGTCAGCATGACACTCATGCTATGGAGCCCATGCAGCCCTTACCTTTACCTGCTGTACAGCGATGAAGGTGTGACATCTCTGGCTGAGCTGTGAACTTTCCAGCTGTTGGCAGTTCAGTGCTGTTCCCTGCACAGCTGGAGGCCTTGGATCAGGATGTGTCTGACCTGCATCAGCAGGCGCTGGTTCTGGAATTGCTCTGTGTAAATGCTGTCCATTGGTAGAACAAAACTGGGGTTTGCTTTAGATAACTCTGTAGATTTGTTTTTATTTTTGCACCTTTGCTTCTGGATTACCTTAAATTACAAAGCCAGTAGGAAGTTGGCCTTCTTTTCCCATTTATCCCTCAGCCAAATTGCTTGTGGCTGCCCATGATATTGTATGTGTGTTTAGTCTCTAAGGGTGGTGCCCTGCCACAATGCGTTTCCTTATGCCAGTCTTGCATTTCCTCCAGATGAGGATGAGGGCCCAGAGGCTAGACAGTTCCAGAAGGAAGTGGAAGCTTTGTCCCCAGAACTGAGACACTACATCCAGGAGGACAACTGGCGCCTGGAGCAGGAGGCAGAGGAGTGGGAGGAGGAGCAGTCTTGTAAGATTCCTCAGATGGAGCCTTCGCCTACTTCTGAATTGCAGGACCTCTCCTCTGAGTCAGGACCAGGTAATCCCACTCTGAATTTGCAAACCATGTTGGAACCAGGAACAGCCAGCTGGTCACCATTACCACTGTGTTGAAGCCTTGCACAAATGTGTCTGAATGAATGCAGGAGCAGGCATGAATGCAGCAGCAAAGGCAGCTGCTGGAGGCTCTGCCCTGACAGTACAAAAGACTGTTCTGCTGGTTTTGCATGTGCATCCTTCCAAGCTTGTCCCCAGAAATGCTGTTTCCCATTCATTTAATAATCATGGGCTAATATTAGTTCATTTCCAGCTTTTTCTCATAAATACTGAGTGGACAAGTGCTGTTCTCTGGAGTAGGAAACGTTACTTGGCCATCCCTGATGATGTGTGCCATTCCCACTGCAAAGGGGCACGTGCAGACTCGGGTGAAGTGCCTTCACCTCTGGGATGAAAGCATGTTGTGGTTTGACGCTGGCCCAACGCCAGGCACCCACGAGAGTCGCTCGCTCACCCTCCCCTGCCACAGCTGGGCAGAGGAGAGAGAAAAAATTACCAATGGGAAAACACTTCAAGGGCAAAACAGGCTCAACTTAAGGTTGCAAAGTGAATTTATCACTAACAGAATCAGAGGAAGATAATGAGAAGTCAAATAAGCCCTTAGAACACCTTTTCCCCCCAGCCCCTCCCTCCTTCCGCCCCTCCCACAGCGCAGGAGACAGGGCACGGGGGTCTGGTCAGTCCAGCACCGAGATTTCCTTCCGCTGCTCCGGGAGAGGAGTCCTTCCCCTGTGAGGCCGTGGGGTCCCTCCCACGGGAGACAGTTCTCCGTGAACTTCTCCAGCGTGGGTCNTTCTACTCCACTGACCTTGGGGTCTCCCATGTTGTTTCCCTCACACGTTCTCACCTCCTCCTCTTCTCTGGCTAGAAAAAACTGTGTGACTTTGTTTTGATTTTCTTCTTAAATATGTCATCACATCTTCTTAAATATGTCATTACCAACCTCTCTCATTGGCCCAGTTTTGGCCAGCAGCACGTCCATCTTCAGAGCCATCGGGGATTGGCTCTGCTGGACATGGTGGAAGTTCCTAGCAGCTTTTCACAGAAGCCACCTCTGTGGCCCCCCTGCTACCAAAAACCAGGCCGTGCAAAACCAGTACAAGGCAGCAGTTGTGTACAACTGCATGGACAAGCTGCAAAACATTTTAGAACAAGAGAGTAAAAATCTTGCAGCTCTTGCTTACTAGTACCACACATCTGTCCTGACAGAGCAATCGTCAGTCTGTGAGCAGAGCGTGCGCTCCCTGTCCTCGGAGCATGCCAGGATTGCCAAGGAGCAGACTGCCAAGGCCATTGCCAACACTGCCGATGCCTACGAGAAGAACGGTGTCGAGGCAGCTCTGTGCGAGGTAGGAGCTCAGCCTTGGCCCGAGAACCTACCCTTCTTGTCTCCATACTATTCTTCTTGATAGACCTTTGCTTTTCCCATTTCTGTGAAGTTCTGTAGCTGTGCCACATTTAGCTTAGTCCCCTTTGGCTTTCCTGTATTTTGCTTTGGATTTTCTTACTCTCTTTATTTTTTTTTCTTCTTGGCCACAGCGCAAGGAGGTAGAGCCACTGAAGGCTCATCCGGGAGAAACATCCCCCACAGTTCAGGCAGAGCAGCCCCAGGACACTCAGGAAGCAGAGGCTGCTACCCAAACTAGCTCACAGGTCTCTGAAGTGGAAATCCCCAGTGTGGGGAAGATTCCTGTTAGATCCGATGCAGATGGATATAATGAGGAGGTACAGATCCCAGTGCAGGGGTTAATTACTGCTGCTTGTTAGCCTGTAGCTTTGTAGTTAGCTGGCTTTGAGCTGGGCTAAGGATGGGTGTGATAGTGTCTGTCATAGGAACAATGCCCTGTATTAAGTTAGTTTTCTCAGTGTGGAAGGGAAGGGGGACAGACCACATCGTTCCATAATTCCTTTTTTAAATGCCATCAGAAAAGCAGCTCTGTACGAGCACTCGATTTGTCAATCTGCATGTTGGTCCTAAGTCCTCTTTCTGGCACAACTGTATCAAAATTGATCCTACCTATCTTAGTTTCTTTACAACTCTCTTTGCTGGCTTCAGTTACTGTTTTGTCCCCAGTCAAAGACCTTAATCCCAACAGCATAATTTACGTACCCTGCCCGCTGATTTTTTGGGGTCTAACCACTCTCATACATGCTCAAGCAGTGTTTTGGAAGTTCTCTCACTTTCACAAGTTGGATTTCACACAAACACTGGGGCTGTCACTCCTTGAGTAGGTTTGAGATGCACTTGTGTGAAGTTGGCTTGAGGAACTGCTGCACCACAGGTTCTGCATTCATTTTACATGTCTTAGGAAGATAAAGTGGGACATGGTGGGGACATGGCCAGCATGCTTTACCTTCTCACTTGTCAAATTTAAAAATTCAAGGGTTTGGTGTGACCAGCCTTGAGATCTTAAATGCCTAAAAAAAAAGCCCTGCATGTAAAGTGCATGTGATGGATAAAGTCAGTAGCATGCAAGTAACTCACAGCCGCAGTTCACACACAGTTATCACACCTGTACTCATACAATTTCCTTTAAACCTTACCTTTTGAAAGTTTCTTCCATTCTTCACTATGCCATCTCTTCTTTCCCTGTCTGTTACTGTTTTTCTTGTTCCTGTTTGTGTCTGTTCTCCTGCTTTTGTGGTAGGTGATGCTGAGTCCAGCCATGCAAGGTGTCATCCTGGCTATTGCAAAAGCCCGCCAGACCTTTGATCGCGATGGGTCTGAAGCAGGGCTTGTTAAGGTATTGATTTGTTTGCTAAATCCAATAGTATGGATATCTGTTTTCCCAGAATAGAGAATATGTGCCATATTGACAGATCAGGAATGTAAAGGGAGTGATTTGTGCAGTTTTTCTTCTAGCTAATGGCCCTTGCCCTGCATTTCAGTTCCTTCTCTCTTACTGTGATGACATAACTGTGGGTTCAAAACAATTTTTAGAGCTTGTAAGAGAACACCCTTCTCCCAAGACAGACAGCAACTTTCCTTTTTTCTACTTATTCTCTTAGTACTGTAAAATTTGGTTTTTGTGGTCCTGAACATACTTGCTTACGGTGACCTCTGTTATCAAAGATGTCCTCAAGAAATGTCTGTGTGAACAGGGGTTTGAAAGCATAACCAGTGCTGAATGCTGAAGCTGGTGTTAGATTTTACAAGCAGATAGATTTAACTAAAAATACCACATGGAAAGAATAATCCGTGCTGCTAATCTATGGGAATATAAATCACAAGATACTCTTGCACCTCCTGCAGGTACAAGTGTGTTGCGGTCGGTTTTTGCAGCCTGAGCACTTGTAAGAGGGTTGCCAAATCCGTCTAAGGCAGCTGTACTCCCTCCCTCAAAGGCATTTAGACACCCTGGCACATTTGGAAGCTCACATGTGGGGTTTGCCTGGCTGTGGGGGCCATTGGTTTAGAGTTGAGGTGTTGGTGGGCTTCCATTCACTACTGGAATATCACCAGCAGAGGAGGCTCCATGTCACTACAGGAGTCCCATTGAACAGGACAGGTTTGAGCTCCTAGTGGCTGCTGTGGCATTCCCACGGGCAGATCGGTGGGTCTGTCAGTACATGTGTTCCATTGGCAGGCATTCCATGAGGAGTACTCCCGGCTGTACCTGCTTTCCAAAGAGACCCCAACCCCCCAGAACGATGCCCGATTGCAGCATGTGCTCATCTACTTCCTGCAGAACAATGCTCCGCAGCAGGTGGTGGAACGGACCCTCCTTGAGCAGTTCGCAGACAAAAACCTCAGCTATGATGAACGGTGAGTGCCTGGGGTTCCAGAGTAGGCTTTTCTCACCTGGATGTGGCCAGGGCCACTGTTCTGATTTTTTGTCTTTTTGGATCACATGGAACAGGTCCATCAGCATCATGAAGGTGGCACGGGCAAAGCTGAGTGAAATCGGTCCTGACGATGTTGACATGGAGGAGTACAAGGTAAGGGACCAGAGAGCTGCTTCTGATCCTTCACACTGTCCTAGCTGGCTCTGTCCAAACTGGGAAATGGGGAGCATGGCTTGGACTGTGTGGCCAACACACTGGTCGCTGCACGCCTGTTGGCAGCGGGTGTCTGCAGGAGGGTGCTGAGGGAGAAGGAACACACTGGAAATCTGAGCTTGGAGGAGTGTCTGCAGTTGGCTAAATTCATTGATGTGTCACTTATGAGAGACATTTAAACGCTTCAAAGGGTAAAATCGGGGACCCCAAATTATGCATGTGAGTGTTCCAGATGAAGCTGATGCTCTGCTTCCCTCCTGCTCCTCACAGAGATGGCACGAAGACTACAGCCTTTTTCGCAAGGTGTCCATTTACCTGCTGACGGGGTTGGAACTCTACCAGAATAGAAAGTAAGTTCCTCTAATTGTGTTTGGACAAGATAAGCTATAGCTAAAAGTAAAGGCCACTTTGACAAAAATTCTTCTTTCTGAACCACAATGGCCTGTGTTTGAGGCCAGTGGGTGCTTTTTTGACCTGCTAGTAACTCTTCTTGAATCCACAATCGAGCTTGGTTAGTGGCTCAAAAAATACAAGGCTGAGCTGCTGGCTTGCTGCCTGACAGTTTCTGAGACTTTACCCTAGGGAAAACTTCCCTTTGGGAAGTAGAGCTTTATATTCTGTTTTCCAGAGATGGGTTTGCAGGAATGATTGCCATCACTTTGGGATTTTTCGCCTTGGGCTCCTGTATTAAAATGAAATTGTCTCAAAATGGATGTTATGTTTTGTGTAAACACACACTTTGGAGTCCTCTAGACTCAAAGGGCCTTGGTTTCCTCCTTACCATTCTAGAACCTGTATTTTCCATAAATGGTGCAGGCTTTCAGAAATTATTCCTGGATGGAAACGGAATTGAATTCTGAGGCAGTTAGCAGTAACAAGCCACCAAATTCAGGTGGGCAAATTGACATGAGGCATGACAAGAGCAGCTTAGAGCTCCCCCAAATTGACCTAATCCCTGTCAGCAGTTCTGTTTTCTCACCTGAAGCTTGAAATGTGTGAGGGACTCAAAAACACAACCTTCTGCCTTTCTCGGGGTGTCCTCTCATAGTGCAATTCCTGAAGCAGTACAGAAAATAAACACGAACAAACACGTTGCACATGAACTTGGTTTTAAGGGGCTCTGCCCAGACACTTGTTTGGCATTCTGGGCAAAAAGGAGCAGGAATGGCTTGACATGGGGCATCTGTTCATTTGTGCTTTGGCAAGAAAATACAGCTTTTCCCATTGGGCCTGATGCTATTCCAGCCAGGCCCAGCAGGCAAGGTTTCCTGAGCTGAGCCGAGGGAATGGTTGTAGTCATGGCCCTGGCAGAGCCTGAGGCCTGTAGAGCTGACCCTCTTCTTCCAGGTACCAGGAGTCACTCACCTACCTGGTCTACGCCTACCAAAGCAACACCAAACTGCTGCTGAAGGGAACCAACCGAGGCGTGAGCGAGTCGCTGATCGCCTTGTACAGAAGGAAGTGTCTCCTGGTTTGTATTGAGGAGCTCAGCACTCACTTTTGGAGAGGAGGGGAGGGAGCAGCCAGGGTGCCTTGGTAGCCAAGACCAGTGTAACTGTTTTTCTTGTGTCTATTGCCATGATTCTGCCCCTTGCTGAGTACCAGCAGCAATACAGAAAGCTAATAATAATCATAATTCAATTAAAGAATATGCCACATAGGTTTCAGGGAATCTAGGTGAAGGCAGATCTGGATCTTGCCATCTTAAAACCAGGATTGTAAATAAGCTGTATGCTCTCTGTATACAGATACAGCAAATTGCATGTATGTGTATGAATGTACATATTTACAAGTTTGTTTTTTGTGGTGTGTTTCCCATGACTGAAAGTGGCTGTCCCACCAGAACCTGGTGCTGTTAGTCCTTGTTCTCTGCACGGCTGCTGGTGCAGGGCCCAAGCTGGGCCTTTTCTGGATGGTTATCCATGGTCCATGCTTGCTCTTCACTAGTCTGTCCCCAATTCTCCTTCCACCCCTAGAAGCTGAACGAGGTGGCAGCTTCTCTTTTTGTCAGCCGTGAAGAAGGTCATGTGTCAGAGGGTGTGAGCATCCTGAACGAGCTGATCATCCCCTGCATGCATCTCATGAACAACTTGGAGATCTCCAAAGAGGACCTGGATGCCATCGAGGTTATGAGAAACCGCTGGTGCTCCTATTTGGGACGAGAAGACATGGACGGTAGGAAATGGCTGCTGTTCATGGACAGGGTAGTGTCTGGATCTGAACTGGGAAAGAATTAAAGGACCATTTAAAATTAAATTCCTGATGTCTGCACTGCAGCACATTGGGGCCCTTCTAATGTGGGAGGAGAAATGCATTTCAATCACCCATTAAATTCTGTTACAGAAGAAATCATTCTTTTGCACTAAAACAAGCTGCAGAAGGGTCCCTCATCCCTGAAATGGGACAGCTGATGTCCCAAGAATGGCTTAGAATTCCCTTTGGAGGCTTGGGTCTTCTGTTGGGGTTTCTCCCTGACTGGAGGTACCCAGGGATGGCAGGTGAATGCAGACATGCTTGGTGGCGTGGCGTGCTCCTCTTCAGGAGGGAGGAGTGGTGTTATCAGAGGCCAAAGTTATGGAAGATGGAATGGGGGAGCAGATTTGGGGCATCTCTGCCTTCTGAGGAGGAGTTTGTCATTGTAGAGCTGAATGTCTGGGCAGCTGTTCTTGTTGTGTTATTTCCTTCTGGAGTTGGGCTCCTGTGACTCCCCTCAGGTCATTTCTCTTCAGATGAATCGGTCCTGACTTGCCTTGTTCTGTGCATGAAGGTCTGGGGAGTCCCTGCAGAGTTTTTATCACTAACAGAGGGTAAACTTGATGACAGAAAATTATGCAAAAACATAGAGGTTTATTCTCAAAATACTGTTGTAAAAATTAATATCGGATAAATTTATCCCAGTTCCTGGGCTGGATGTGACAACCTTTGCTTACACAGGTTTTAAAGAACCAGAAGTTGAGTGCTCACCCCTCCCGGGTCGCGTGAGGCTCGGGTGTTGCCTGCTCTTCTTCACCCCAAAGTGGCTGTGCTGTATCGTGCACTCCAGTGGCATCCGGGCACAGACCGTCACCGGGAGTGGATGGTACCAGCACAGCATGGGCTGAACTGCCCTGTCTGAGGGGGTAGAGGCTGTGAAGGCTCTGTTCCCCTCAATTGCACAGTCAATATTTGAGTGTCACCCTGAAGCACGCAGTTATTCTCGACCTGGCAGCTCGTACAGCAGCCTTTCCTGGGAAAGCGCCGTGTCTCAGACATGGCCCTGTCCTCAGGCAGCCAGGTGGCAGTGGAGCTTCCCTCACGGAGCCCTGGGCAGGCGGGCAGGACGCGAGCCGAGCGGCAGCTGGTGCGAGGCCTCCTCTGCGTCAGCAGCCACTGCTCATCCCTGGTGATGGGCTGGCCAGCTCTCAGCACAGGGAGAGGAGTCTGCAAAAGGCATCACAGCTCCTTAACTCGGGGCCTGGAGCCCTCTGCCATCTGCTGCCACTGACTGTTTCCTCTTCTCCCCCTTGACAGCAAAGCTGCAGATGAAGCTGGGCGAGCTGCTGCCCCGGCTCCTCGACGGCTCCACTGAGGTCATTGTGCTGAAAGAGCCCCCGAAGATCCGACCCAACTCCCCTTACGACCTATGCAGCCGCTTCGCGGCCGTGATGGAGTCCATTCACGGGGCCTCAACCGTGACTGTGAAGTAGCCCGCAGGCCGCTCACCGTGCCGCAGTGCCACGCTGCCGGCCTGCCCGGGCCCTCCCTCGGGTAGTGCTGGAGTGGGGGAGGAGAGGGGGCGGTTTGGATTCCAAGCTGTGTTCTTTGTAAATATGAGCGGATAAAAAGCAGTATTGCACTTCTGAGGCAGTAACACGAAGGACCTGGACCACTGTTATAGTGCAAGGCGCAGGCCCCCGCAGTACCATGGGGCCCAACCAGGCTCCAGAGGTTCTTCTGTCCTGGCAACCTTCTAGATGCAGCCCCTGGGCCCATGATGGCACAGGAGCCCAACCCTGCTCAGCACTGCAAACCGTGGCTGGGCTGTCAGGCGCTTTCACAGCTCCCTGAATGGTCACTGCCAGAGGCTGCATGTTCCAATCCAGCCAGACTCCTGCTCGCAGGAGCCTGGGCTGAGTGAGGAGAAGGCAGTGAGGAGCAGTGGCTCATGCTCTGTTGCGTGGGCAGTCATGCACGCAGCTGCGTGTTCTGGTCAAGTCAAATAGGCTTTTGCCTTTTATATTCCAGCTGGCACCAGAAAACATGCAGGAGCCTTCCTCAGAGAGGCACAGGCAAATCCTGGCAGTGAGGAGCCAGAAGGGGGCTGTGGGTTTGTGCCTGGCGCGAGCTGACTGGCTCGGGGCAGTCACATCGCCTCAAAGGATATTCCCCTCGCAGCCAGAAGGCAAACTTCCTTCTCCCCTTGGGTGGTGTGTCAGGGCTGGATTAGTGTCGATGACAACTGTGAGGGCTTGGATCAGCCCATTGTGTTGGTGGTGGGTATTTGTGTTGACTCTGTTAACGAAGTGCCCTGTTGGCATTTCTTTTTGCTGTCACCCTGAGCTTGCATTTGAGCTGCAGCAGTTGTAAGCCAAAAGTTCTGAGTCAGTGGAGGGAGATCCTGTTTTTTGGGACTATGCAGAGTTTTCTAACAGTGCAATAAAAGCATTTGTTCTATGTTAGAATTAAAAAGCTCCCTCCATATCTTTATTTCACTCTAGGATTCTGCCTGAAGGTTCCTCCTGTACAAAATAATGTGTTGTCATTAGCAGAGCTGCCTTAGGACGGTTCCACCATCCTATGAGGGGGGGGGGTTTCCCCAGTATTTAGGAATAAACTGCTCCTGTGTGGAGAATCTTGCACTCTCCCAGTGACTTTATGGTGAAGTAGAACTGCCATTATCCACAGGCAGTCTGGCTGCCAGTGTCCCAGCAGCGACCCATGCCTCCTCAGGGACCAGGGTGCTGCAGTGCCAGGGTGCTGCTTTTTCAGCTTTTTTCCCCCATTGTTGTGACAGAGCAGTGGGATGAGGCCTTCAACTCCCTGCTCGGGGTGCTTGACCTTCAGTGAATGAAAACATGGAGCTCTTGAACAGAGCCCCCAGGCCATCACCCACCCGGAGGCACACTCCCTCCTCCCAGTCAACACTTGGCATTGCCAGGCAGCTTTTGTGCACTTGCAGGCAGTAGGATGTGGTTTGGAGAGAGAAGAGTCCGTTTGTTCTGACTCACGAAGCAGTGGCTTTGCCCTGTTCTTTGTGTTGCTGCCAGAAGCTGAAATGCCCAACCCGTGCCCAAAGCCTGCTTTAAGAAACCAAGGAAGAGTGTCAGGAGTACAGAGCGGTGCCAGGGACATCATGGTATTTGGATTAGGCTGGACAGAAGGTGAGTTCCCAGGCTGGAAGCCTTTGCTCACTGTCCTGTCCTCCCATTTCCCAAGGAAGTTACAGCCAAAACAGCCTCTCTGTGCTCCCTGGGTTGGTCAGCCCTCCAAGGGCAGCTGGCAGGGGGTGCAGCTTCTTGAAAGGTGATGGCCAGGAACACTGCCCCCTCGGTTCTACCTCCTTTGATTCGTCATCGGAAGGACTGAGCACCTGCCTCTCCCGCTTCATTCTCAGCACCACCAACTCTGTCCCCAGTCCTGCACCATCAGAATTCCCAGGGATCATCACTGTTCCCTTTCCTTGCCCACCCGCTCCCTCTCCTCCAAGTGAGCAAAGTGCAGGTTTCAAAATGGGACTTAGAGGGGAGCGGACTTTGCTTCCCCGAGGAATGCCGCTGTCAGCTGGGCCTTCCTTGAGATGGGTCACGCGCCCACGGCTTTGAGCCTGCAGGGATTAAACCAGCGGTGAACTCAGTTTTCAACCAGTGCCGTAGCAGCAGGCAGGCCCCTGTCAGGACTCCGGGTGCTAATCCAGCCTGATGGTCCATGCTCTTGCTCACAGAGGTGTGTAAGCAGCCTTTATTTTTACAGCTGAATCAGGAAAATGTGGAAGGAACAGTTGAGACCAGCAAAAACCCTTTCTTGCCTCTTGTGCACAGGTAAATGATGCAGTCGAGGAACTTTTGACACAAAGGTCTGCGGCACTTATCGGCTTTATCATCTTAGCCATGAGAAGATGAGGCTCCTGCAGGGCACGCGGTCACTGCCATCCCACCTTTGCAGCAGGAGTAGAACTTGGTACTGCCTCGTTTCTCATTTTCTTCCTTCCCCCTTGTTTTCCATTTTCCTCTCTCTTTTCCTCCAATCTTTTCTGGACGGACCAAACCATAGCTGCAGCAGCAGTGCTGTCCCTTGCAACTCCCACCCTGCATCCCACTTTTGCAAGATACAGCTGCATGTTCAGAGCACAGATGCTGCCAACAGACACGATAATTTATTGCAAATACATCAGAGCAACACAGACATGCAAGGAAGGAGCTGCTGCACTGGGGCGCAGCATTAGCCACGACAGACTTGGCTACGGGGGACTCGCCAGGGATGCCAACGCAGTGTCGCCCATCAGTGATGGTACCACGATGTCACCAGCAGTACAAAGTACTGCCCGCTGCTTGTTGCTTCCCTCGCTCGCTTGGTGAGTGCTGCGGGGAAATCTGCTGCTCCTTAGCAGAGAAAAAGTGAAGCAGACACGCAGAGGAAGGAGAGAAACCTGCAGAGCTGCTGTAGCAATTAGCAAATCATCCTGTGAAACAAGCAGGAGCCCTCCCTGCCAGGGGAAGAGCCACGAGGTGCACAGAGCACGGCACCCTGAGGCCCTAGATGACCAAGTCTGCATTTTTGGGGTGCAGGTGGTGGCCCCCAGCCAGACCTCGCGCAGCGGGGGCCTGGCGGCAGGCGGGGGCCAGCGGCGTTGCGGTCCTCGTGGAGCGGGCGCTGCAGGCAAGGAGCAGCCCACCAGCAGCAAGGAAGGCTCCGGCAAACCACCCCAGGAAGGTGGCCTCCCCGAACTCCCACCTGGGGACGATGTCGGGGACAGTCTCGTCCCAGAAGTCGAGGACAGTGTTGTAGGCGACCCAGGAGATTGGCACCAGGGTGGTGATCCCTGCCATGCCAAGTGTCACTCCCCCGGCAAGCAGGAGCCGCTGCTTTCGCCCAGGTTTGTCCTCGCAGGTTCTCCAGCCCTCCAGCCCCAGGGCGGCGAGGAGACAGCCCAGCAGCCCCAGCCCGTTGGAGAGGCACATCAGGAGGCGAGAGATGCGCAGCTCGGGGGGCAGCGCCAGGAATGAGCCGTGGGCTTGGCATTCAACCACGCCCTCCTCCTGGGTGATGCAGACCTGCCAGAGCCCCATGTTCCAGACCTCCATCTCGTTCAGGTCCAGATTGAGGTTCTTCCAGAGTGGCACGAAGGTGGTGACGCAGGAGCTGACCCATCCGAGGACAGCCAGCAGCATCCCCCCCGCCTGCGCCTTCGCCCACCAGCCCCCGGCCATGCTGTCGCCGCCCCGCTAACCTCTGGGCCCAGATTAGCCGCCCTGAGCGGCGGCCGCGGGCATTAACGCTTGTGGAGCAGTGTCCGCCCGGCCGCCGGCCGCGTCTGCCGCCCGGGGGGGCGAATTCAAGCCTGTTCCTCCAACGCCGGGGTGTGGCCACGGTCGTTTTTCAGCTGTTGTTGGTTTTTCCACGCTAAAAGGAAAGCGCGCCCGGCTCAGCAGGAAAAGCCGGGTGCATCCCCGCGGTAACTCCGCCGGTGCCTCGCCGTGCCCGGGAGGGTTAAGCCAAAGCATGCAAATCCTCCGAGCCGTGGCCACCCTGAAGCGAGAGCCTTGGCAGGGAAAGCGCTTCTCGGCAGCAGCAGCTCCAGCCTCGGCTGGCACCCCAGCACAAGATGCAGGCAGCAGAGAGCCGGCATCAGGCTTTTCTCAGGAGTCAATGCTTCGGTTGGAGGCCCTGATCCTCATTCGACCATTAATTAAATATGCAAAGGAGCCTTTGTGAGTTGCGTTGAGAATGGGGATGTCCAAGGGAGGAAGCAGGTTGCAGGTGGCCCTGCTTCTCGCAGGTGGGCATTGATCACCCTGTCCTGCACTCAGCACTTCACGGCCAGATACGACTCATGGTGCTTGTATGTGAGGAAACTGTTGCCCTGACAGGAGACACTCTGATGCAAACAAAGATGGGGAAAACCCATGTACATCAGCCTGGTCCAGTGGAAGGCGTTCCTGCCTGTGGCAGAGGGTTGGAGCTGGACTGATCTTTAAGGCCTCTTCCAGCCCAAACCGTTCTGGGATTCTATGAAAAGGATGAAAAGAAGCGTCAGGAAAATCCCAACTTTGTGCTGGCACTCAGCTCCCATCCTCCCCCATGTGCGTTCCCTCTGCGGGGTCCAGCTTGCAGATTCATCTTCCCTGGGAGATTAGCGACTAATCTCTCCTTCATCCGCCGTCTTTCTTATCTGTATCGGGAGCCAGACTGGAAATTACTGAGTCCTGCTGGTTCTGGGGTCCAGCCCTGGTGAGTGTCAGGAGGATCTTTGCAGGGGGCTCCCACAAGGAGGGGGCGAGGAAGCACGGACCACATTCAACGTGGAAGCACAGACCAGGCAGGAGAGGGGGGATGTTTTCCAGCCCTTGCTGACCATCCCGTCCCTAAGAGCAGACAGGGAGCATCATCCCAAGGGCAAGAGCAGGGAAATCCGCTGGGAAACCCCTCCTGCTCCTTCCCCCAGGCATTGGGGCACCTGCTCCTTCCGATTAAATCGTCTCAAGGTAATTGTGCCTGTCATTGAGACAGATTAACGGGTGACCTTCTGCTGCTGGAGCAGGATTGGCGGCCGCCGCCAAGCTCCCAGTCCTCCTTTTCCCTCCCACCGGCCACGGTGGCACAGCCCGGCAGAGGATTCCCATCCACAACCGGTGGGAAGATGCCCGGCAGTGGCCAGGGCACAGCGGGAGCCACAAGCCGAGAACGACGTCTGCCGGGCTGCCAGCCGCTCTGCCTGGACATGAGGTGGGTGTCCCGCGCGCCAAGGGGTCTGGGGAGCCGGGAGGTTGGTCCGGAGAGTGACATCCTCTATCGTCGCACTGAGGACCTCTGGTCCCGCTGCTCTGCAGTGGCAGGGGATGCTCGGAGGAGGCAGAGCGCCAACACACCCACCCTATCACCACCCCCAACCCCGCAGGTCGCTGCGCTCCGGCTTGCGTTTCCAGGACCATGACCTCCCATCACGTCTCCCCAGGGGCACCGGCTGGACTCAGCCTGTCCCGAGGAGCCCGGCTATGGGGTCTGCATCTCTCTCACAGGCTGTCCTTCCTCCGCACCTAGGGGCCATCCATTTCTGCTCAGAGCTTCTTAGAGAACCGGCAGCTACCGCCACGGCCTGGAACAAGTGTGGAAAAGTGCCTTAGGCGCTCACCCAGAGCTTGCCGGCCGCCGGGGCTGCTTCCCACCGGAGATGAATGCGTCCTTCCCCGGCCTTACAATGCAATTATGGCCCCTAATGGGCTTAGCAATCTGGAGCCGGCCCACAGCCACCCCGGCACAGCTCCGGGGCTGGCACACGCGTTGCTGGGCAAGGCGGCCCCCCGCAGACCCTGGCCCCTGGGGATGCGGAGAGGGACCGGAGCCGCAAGCTGCTTTCCGTGTCCAAAATAACTCCCGGCTTTGTCTCCCCCATGGCAGGACCTCGCGCCCAGCCCGGGGCTGAGCCCCTGCCCCGGCGCCGCCATGGTGCTCCCCTACGCCCGCAACAGCGGCGGCGCCGGCGGCTGGCTGGCCCCCGAGGAGCCCCGCGGCCGCAGCAACTCCATCCCCCCGGCGCAGACCCCCACGGCCAAGCATATGCTGGCTTACCTGCCCCGGCCACCCACCGACACCAGCCGGTACGGCACCTTCCCCCAGAAGGTATGGCTCGCGCCGAGGCTCTGGGGCATCCTCGGCACACGATGCCGCCGGGTGCTCGCGGTTGTTGTCGGAGGCGATTTCTCACCGACGGACTCCTTTCCCCCCCCGCAGCCAGATCTCCCGGCCGTCCCTGGGGCTCTGCGGGAGGACGGCGGGCAGCAAGCCGCCGCCACCACTGCCAAGAGAAGCGCCCCGATGCCAAACTATCCATCTGCACCCCGTCACAGCGGCTTTGTCCCCGGTGAGCCGTCCCTGCTGCCGAGCCGCGGGAGCCTGACCACCCAGCACCACCGTGGCCGTCCGTCCTGGTGCCCACCACCTGCCCCACAAGAGGCAGGTGCCCGCTTGTATCCGCTGCACGCACTGAGCGTGGCCAACATCCCCAACTCCTCACACGGCAAGACCTCCGCCCGCAGCTCCACCATTCCCACCCCGGAAGGGCTGCAGAGCCGGCGCTGCAAGCTGCTGGAGGAGGACAGCCCGATGGTCCAGGCTAGCAAGCGGCAGCGGCAGCGCTATGTGACAAAAGTGGGCAAGTGCCAGGTGAATCTGGGCAACATCCAGGACAAGAAGAGGTTCCTCTCGGACATCTTCACCACCATTGTAGACCTCAAGTACCGCTGGTTCCTCTTCGTCTTCATGATGTGCTACATCATCACCTGGGTGGTCTTTGGCTTTATCTACTTCTTTGACGCCTGGGTGCGGGGTGACGTTGGGCACCAGGGCGATCCCGAGTGGCGGGCGTGCATCGAGAACGTGGATGGCTTTGTCTCCGCTTTGCTCCTCTCAGTGGAAAGCCAGCGGACCATTGGCTATGGCACCCGGATGGTGACAGCCAACTGTGCCGAGGGCGTCATCCTGTTGATAGCACAGTCCATCGTCGGTTCCATGATTGACGCCATGATGGTTGGCTGCATGTTCGTTAAGATCTCCCGGCCCAAGAAGCGTGCCCAGACCCTCATCTTCAGCAAGAACTGCGTCATCTCCCGCCGGGATGAGAAGCTCTGCCTGATGTTTCGTGTGGGGGACCTGCGGGAAAGCCACATGGTGGATGCCAAGATCCGGGCAAAGCTGATCAAGTCCCGTCAGACAGCTGAGGGGGAGTTCATCCCCCTGGAGCAGTCGGAACTGAACCTGGGCTATGACACAGGGGAGGACCGTCTGTTCCTGGTGGAGCCCCAGATCATCTGCCATGTCATCAACCGTCACAGCCCTTTCTGGGACATGTCAGCCGAGTCACTGCGCCGGGAGCAGTTCGAAATCATCATCATCCTCGAGGGCATCGTGGAAGCCACAGGCAAGTGATCTGGGGGGGTCAGGGTGGAGAGGGGTGGCTCCTCTGGGGTCCTGGAGATGCTGAGCAAACCTGGGCCCAGGAATGACATCAGGGCAAGAGATGCTCGGGGTCAAAACTGGCTCCAGTGGGCCATGGGTGATGCAGGGCTGGAAGCCCCTCGTTAGGCAGCAGGGGGCTCACTGCGGTGATCCGGAACAGCTCAACCCTTGTCTTGCCGCAGGAATGACGTGCCAAGCCCGCACCTCCTACACGGAGGACGAGATCCTCTGGGGATACCGCTTCGAGCCCTGCATGTCCCTGGAGAAAGGCGCCTTCCAGGTGGACTACAGCCGCTTCGAGATGACCTTTGAGGTGCAGACACCAGCGTCCAGCGCCAAGGAGCTGCACGAGCTGAAGGAGCTGGAGCAGCAAGAACACTCCACGCTCAGCCTCTACTGGGACCATCTCCTGCAGCCCTGCGCGCTGCCGGGACCCAGCGAGGACGCGCTGGTGGGGATGAGTGTCCCCGGCAGCGTGGCTGAGGGCATCCGGGATGAGCCACCAAAGCAGGAACTCCCTGCCTGAGCCACTCTGGGGACCGTGGGACGGGCTGCCTGGCCATGCCCCGGCCTGGTTGGTGCCAGTGGGTGCCCCACGCCAACAGTGCCATAGCCCACCCTCCTCTGCGGGGCTGAGCCCTTGTGCCCTCGCCCCCTACGTTCCCCCAGCTGCAGCCACAGGGCGTTATTTTTGTTGAGTTGTTCTTTTGTAACAAGGAACACAAAGCGTGACTAGTGGGCAAGTAAAGGTTGTTCATGACAAAACCACCCAAACCAGCAGCCATGTTTGTTCTGGGGGAACCCCTGGAGGGGGGCTAGGCGAGGAGGAGGCAAAGCCCAGAGCCCCCCAGTACCATGGGCTCAGTCCTGCACCATCCCATGCTCCCCCCCAACACCCCAAACTGCTCTCCCTCCGTGCCTGACGTGGTGCCCCAGGACTCTCCTGGCATGGAAATATTGCACCGGCCTGGTGCTTGGAGAGGTTGGACACGGTGTAGTAGAATTAAATTAATATTACAGGAATGACATCACGGAAGTCACCTGCAGCACTTGACAGGGCAGTGCCCAGGCCTGAGCCAGGGGCCTGGATTGAAAAAAATCAATAAAATCTGTGTATGCAGGGTCTGGCTGTGCTGGGGACCCTCCCTGCAGTGCCCAGCCAGCTTTGCCTCAGGGGGGTGTTTCATGGGTTGCAGAATAACCCTTTGGCTTTAATGCCCTTTGGATTTAACCCCCTTTGTCCACCTTTGCTTTCCCTCTATCAACCTACCTTTGTCTTTTCCCATGGAGTCTAGGGCAGGGTATTTTCTGACCCCACCTGAAATCTGTCCTACTGAGAAGGGTGAGAAAGGGGGATGGAGCAGCTGGGGGGGCCCTGGGGCCGACGTCAGCCCAGCACAGAGGGATGGATGGGGGGTTGTAATATAAACATAAACATCAGTGTCCCTACACCACACACTCCTGCAGCCCCAGCCCAAATCCCCTACAAACATAAAACTCCCCGCACAAAAAAAAGGTTGTTTTTTTTTTTAAAAAGCTGCAGTTTTTGCTGTGTTTATGCAGCTGCAAACAAGTGTTTGTAGGTGCAAAGTTAATAAGGGTCAATATGCGCATTGAGTCGATATAAAATAGTGATTTGCATGCTAAGCATGCGATTTACATATCGTTAATATTCAAATGCAGGTCACTGGGCGAATAGCAAACACAAACTCGGTTATCGCACAGACGATCGCGTTTCACAGCACGGGTCCCACCGAGCCGGGCCGGATTCGTGTCCATGTGCCCCTCCCCGTCCCATTCTCTGTCCCGTTCCCGTTCCCTGTCCGCGGCCCCGCGGTGCCGCGGGTGTCCTCCCCGCTCCGGGCCGCCAGGGGGCGCTGCCGCCCCCTCCCCGCCCTCACTCCCTAAGTTCCGCCTCCCGCGGCTTCGCTTCCGGTGCGTCGCGGTGACGTCAATTACTAAGCGCCGCGGTAACGCGCAGCGCTCTCCGGCGGCGGCCGAGGTGGGACCGGCGGGAGCGGTTTGGGACCGGAGCTCCCGCACCGAGCGGGACGAACGCGCCGCGCCCGGGGGAGCGGGCCCGGGCCCTGAAGGCGGCCCTCCCTGCAGCCTTGCCCCGGCCCCCCCGTATGGCGCGGCTCTGAGGGGAGATGACCGACCAGGAGAACAACAACAGCATCTCCAGCAACCCCTTCGCTGCCCTCTTCGGCTCCGTTGCTGCCGCCAAGCACTTCGCCGCCGTCCAGAAGCAGCAGCAGCTGCGGCATCTGACAGGTGGGGGGGTCGAGGCTGGCCCTGGGGCAGGGGCCGGCCCTTGGGGAGGGGGCGAGGCGGTCCTCTTGGGCGGGGGCTGTCCCCCGAGGCGCTGAGGGCTCTATCATGCAGGCGAGGAGACGTCCATCAGCCAGGATGACTCCGACAACAGTGTCTCCGAGAGCCTGGACGACTGCGACTATTCGGTGGCCGAGATCAGCCGCTCCTTCCGCTCGCAGCGGGAGCTCTGCGAGCAGCTCAACATCAACCACATGATCCAGAGGATCTTCCTTATCACCCTGGACAACAGTGAGCCCGGGAACCCCCTGGGTTGGCGGGGGTGCCATACAGGCTGGGGCAGCTCTGCATGTCGGGTTTGTCTGACATCGGAGGGAACAGCTGGGAGGGGACAGTGCCAGGTGCAGCAGCTGGGGCTATGCTAGGGGCAAGTCCTGTCTGCGGGTTCCCCATCCATGTAGGTAGAACAGGTCCCTCTGTCCCTCCCAGGTGACCCCAGCATGAAGAGTGGGAATGGGATCCCAGCACGCTGTGTCTACCTGGAGGAAATGGCTGCAGACCTGGATGACCAGGACTGGCTGGACATGGACAATGTGGAGCAGGTAAGGACGCCTGCCTGAGGCCATCTGCAGACTTTGGCCACAGTATTGAATTTGTTTCCTCAGAATGTACGTATGATGTATCCCAAATCCTTTTCCAAAACCTGGCACGAAGCTGCCGCTTGTGGTTTTGCTGGAAAAGTCCATGAGGTTTTTGGGATATGAGACTGAGAAAAGTGTAGAATTTGGGGAATCCAGCCCTTCCTCCTGGAGGCTGCAGGAGTTTGCTGCCCTGCAGGTCTGTGTGGGTGGGGAAGGGAACAAAAACCAAAGAGAGCTCAGTCAGCAATGTCCATGCATGCACTCATCTTCATTTGCGGCTGTATCAGTCATTCTTGCTGAGGATTTCAGTGGAAATCGTTTCTGTTGGGAGTACTGTTACTCCATGAGGGACTGGAGGATGTACTTAGGCCAGAAGCAGCTGAGAGTTCTTACTCCAGCACTCTGTTACTTAATGAGGGATAGAGAGAGCTCTTCCCAGCAGGAATCAATTAGTCTGTGTGACATGGAGCTTCCTCCTCTGGAGGAATCAGCTCTGTGCTGGGTCTGTGTCACTGTACTCCATCTCTGCCGGTGCCCAGGCCCTGTTCACCCGCCTGCTGCTGCCGGAGCCTGGGAACCACTTGATCCACATGACCTCTGCCAGCACCCAGAACCTCTCGGCTGACCGTGACGCTGGGGAGCGGCAGATCCTGCGCTACCTCTATGCCTGCTTCCGCAGGGCACGGGAAGAGGTGGGCACAGGTTGCCGAGCAGGAAGGCAGCTCTGTCACCCAGCTCTGTGCTCTGGAGTGACCGAGCTAAAGTTGTAATGACTGGAGCCCCTACACTGCCTCGTTTTCCTTGCACAGATAACCAAGGTCCCAGAGAATCTTCTGCCCTTCGCAGTGCGCTGCCGCAACCTGACAGTGTCAAACACTCGTACTGTCCTTCTCACTCCGGAGATCTACGTCAACCAGAACGTGTACGAGCAGCTGGTGGACCTGATGCTGGAGACACTGAGAGGGGCGCGTAAGTGCGGCCGGGTTATGCTGCTGCCTCAGCGCTGCGAGGCTGCCCTGGAGTGTTGTGGGGTTGGGTGAAGCTTTGGCTCCCCTCGCTGCCAAAAGAGGGGGTTGCGTTTGGGTCAGTTTGGCTGTTGGAGCACTGTGAGTAACAGCCTTGTGTTGCCTGCCAGAGTTTGAAGACATGACCGAGTTCCTTGAGGAGGTCATAGAAGCCTTAACAATGGACGAGGAGGTGCGGACGTTCGGGGAAGTCATGGTTCCTGTGTTTGACATTCTGTTGGGGAGAATCAAGGAGCTGGACCTCTGCCAAATCCTGCTGTACACATACCTCGATGTGCTCCTCTACTTCACAAAGCAGAAGGACATAGCAAAGGTGGGTACCTTGGCTTAGGCAGGAGCTTTTAGCAGGGGCGCATTTACAAGACCTGATCTGCAGAGGCCAAACCAGCAGTGTGGTGTAACAACACCTGATGTGTGTAGTCGTACCTCCCCTCCTTTCTCATAGCTTGTCACAAACCCATCAGTTTTCTGGGGTTTTTAACTGGGATTTTGGACAACTGTCAGCATGTCCTGATGTGTTCCCCAGGTTTTTGCAGGCTACATCCAGCCCAAGGATCCCAGCAATGGGCAGATGTACCAGAAGACTTTGCTTGGTGCCGTTTTAAATATCTCCTGTTTGTTGAAGACCCCTGGCGTGGTGGAGAACCATGGCTACTTTCTGAATCCATCCCGATCCAGCCCACAGGAGATTAAAGTGCAGGAGTCCAACATCCATCAGGTGGGAGAAGTGGGGCTGTTCTGCTTCCTGTGGTGTTTAGTGGTCTCTCATTGCCTGAGGGTTCAAGACATGGTATCGGGGCTTGAGTTCCACCACTGGTTCAGGAATAGCCTGGCTTGTAACTAGGCACATCCCAAAACTGCTTTGAATTCTCCATCTGGAGCATGGGAACAGTTTCGCCAGCTGCCTTGGGCGGTTGTAACCCAAGTCTGTGTCTTGACAAAGTTGCCTGAGCTTTGGGAAAAAGGTTGGGTGGTACTGGTGAAACACACATCAGTAACTTGAGGTGCTAAGTGGAGATCATCTACCTCAGGTGTTGCAATCACCAGGGAATAGCTTTCAGTACGTGTCCCGTAATTAACACACTAATTGATTCCCCAGTTGAGAAAGTGACGGGCAACATTCTCTCTCATCATGCAAGTAAATATCTTCTTCAGAGGAACAGCACTAGGAACGTTCCAGTAGGTCAGGAGTGAAACATGACGATGCAGGATATAAATACAGGAGTGAACTGGGGTGCAGAGGTGATCCTTGAGAGGGTCTTTCCCACTCAGGTGTTCTTTCAGGCTGCCAAAATAGGCAAAGATTTCTGGATTTACTCCATATGGGAACAAACTGCTCTCAGCTATGCTTTTCAGGACATCCTTAATTGTTCTTTGTTGACAGCCCCAGTATCTGTCCTGCTTGTAACACCTGTGTGTGAGATGGGTGATTCACAGGGGTGTCATGAGGAGCAGGACATGGTCTGGATCCAGAAAGGGTCTGATAGCAGTAATATCAGAGAGGCAAAAGAACAACCCCCAAGGACTCATTCAACTGTGTTCTGTTTCCTGTAACAGTTCATGGCTCAGTTCCATGAGAAGATCTATCAGATGCTGAAGAACCTGTTGCAGCTGTCACCAGAGACGAAGCACAGGATTCTCTCCTGGCTGGGAAACTGCCTCCATGCGAATGTGGGCCGCACCAAAATTTGGGCTAACCAGATGCCGGAGATTTTCTTCCAGATGTACGCCTCAGATGCCTTCTTCCTCAACCTGGGGGCTGCCCTCCTGAAGCTGTGCCAGCCGTTCTGCAAACCCAGATCTCCAAAGCTGCTAACCTTCAACCCTACCTACTGTGCCCTGAAGGAGCTGAACGAAGAGGAGAGGAGGAGCAAGAACGTACACATGAAAGGTACGCCTAAACATTGGGGAGTAAGAGAATGGCAAAGGGGGTCTCCTCAGGTCCCCACTTTACCCAGTAGTGCCCTCTCAGCGGGTGCCATTAGGCTTAGGGGAGAATTAGAGGTGCGATTAGAGAGGAGCAGGAAGAGAGCTGAATACAAATAAAACACTGCCAGCATCACCAGGAGCCCTTTTGTGTCCTCAGGAGGGACCCTCTCAAGCCCTCTCCTCACCAGCACTGCTGGGTAGGACCTGATGCAGAGATGCTTTTCCTTACAGGTTTGGAAAAAGAAACGTGTTTGATCCCTGCTCTGAGCGAGCAAGAGCCACAGTCTGCAAACAGCTACAACCTGGTGACGGAAAACCTGGTGCTCACGCAGTATACCCTGCACTTGGGGTTTCACAGGTACCTGCTCTCAGTTCCCCTGTGGCTGTTTTCCACCCATGTGCAGCTATGGAAATTTCAGTAAATACTCTGAATGCAAGAGTGGCCAGCTGAGCTGCTGCCTGAACTTCAGCCTGACTGACTGCAGGAAGAAATTTTGCTCACATTTTTGCTAATCTGGATACACTCAGGCTTTAAACAATCATTGTGGGTTTTGATTCTCAAATCCCCTTGGCCTTTCTGCAAGTGTTTTATCCTAATAAAGGAGTCTTACAGGCTCCACATTATTTATAGACACCAGTAGCCAAATGCTGGGTATTTGTGGGTTGCTCCATTCCCCCCTCTCCTTGGGGCAGGGGCCAGTGGCACCTCCCTTCACAACTAGAGAGCATCCAGGTGGCGGAACACCTGCCCACTGGGAGTGACCTAAACACCCTGATAGCTGGGCTGTATGTGAGGCAGGAATGTGAGGTAGCTTCTAGGAGAGGATTTTCTGGACACCAAAACACTCTGTTTTGCACAGCTTCCCTCTGCAAATCGTTGCCTGGATACTGTGAGGTCATGGCTGATCCAAGCAGAGTCCCCTTCTGGTTTATTCTCTAAATATAGACACTGACAAAAAAGTTATTATGCAAGTGGCTTGTTGCTGGGAAACTGAAGTGTCACCTTGCAGGCATCTCTGGGCCGTGCTGGATCCCTGACCTCAGTGACCCAAGGGAGCTCGATGCTGCAGAGGGCTCTGCCATGTCCCCAGGCCACTCTGCAGGTGCCGTGGTCCCTCACAGGGTCTCATATCCTCCCAGGTCCTGGCAAGCCTTTCCCCAAGGCTTCCCATTGCCAGAGCCCCAGACAGGGTACCCACAAGAAATTATCTGAATCCATTGGCACAAACAGCTTCTGCCTTGGTGAGGCAGGATGTCTATCTGTCTGTCTGTCTGTCTCCTCAGCCCCTCCTTGCCTCCTTTCCCGGGCAGGTTGCACGACCAGATGGTAAAGATAAACCAAAGCCTTCACCGCCTGCAAGTGGCATGGCGAGAAGCTCAGCAGAGCTCCAGCCCCGCTGCTGACAGCCTCAGGGAGCAGTTTGAGCGCCTGATGACCATCTATCTCTCCACCAAGACAGCAATGACAGAACCACAGATGCTGCAAAACTGCCTGAACCTGCAGGTGTCCATGGCAGTGCTGCTGGTGCAGCTGGCTGTGGGGAACCATGGGACGGAGCCGCTGGAGCTGACCTTCCCACTGCCGGAGGTGGAGCACAGTGCACTGGCCTACGTGCCAGGTGAAGCCCCGGGTCCTGCTGGGGGTCTGTGCCAACGCCTGTCATACGTGAGCACTGGCAGAGCTGCCTGAGCAAGTGCTTCCCTGTCCTGGGCAGGACACGGTGCTACCACTGACATGGTGCAGAGTAGTCTTTCTGAAGAGGATCGCTCTTAGAAAAATTGGGGCTGTTTGAGGGGCCATACTTAGGGTAGCGAAGCTGCTGACCTTTTAAAAGGTCATTACTCATTGGCAAGTGGCAAATTCTGCATTGATTTACTGTTTTCTCTATGTGTAAACTCTTTCTTCTGGGGTCTGCTTCAGGATTCTTCCCTTGGGGGTTGTGTAACAGTGTGTGATCAGCAGACAGATGCTGGATTCACCCCGTAAGTGACCTGGGAGGGGAGACGGGAAGTGAATCCCATGTGTTACTCATGCCATCAGGCTGGCCATCCTTCTCCATGGCAGGTTCTAATACAGCTTGTTAATTGCCAATACTTAATCAGCATCAGGGTGGTGAGGGGAGAGTGGATGGGAGGCTGGAAAAAGGCAAGGTGAGCTGCCTGGGGAGGAGCTCAGCTACAATCTCTGTTTGCAGAGTTCTTTGCTGATAATTTGGGCGACTTCTTCATCTTCCTGCGGCGTTTTGCGGATGACATCTTGGAGACTTCTGCCGATTCCCTGGAGCACATCCTTCACTTTGTTACTGTTTTCATGGGTGATGTGGAGAGGTAGGTGCAGCCCTGGGTGCTTGTTGCAGAACACCCGAGGTGACCAAGCAAGTAGAAATTGCAGAGCTGTCTTGAGGCTTAGTTTGTGCAGCTGCGAGCAGGTTGATCTTTTTGGAACAGCTGAAATCCGCCTGCAGGAGGCACAAAGGGAGCAAAGGCCTGCCTGGAGGCCACAGGCTTCATGCAAGGTTCAAATGGGATTTGGTGCTTAAATATGTGTTTGGTTGTACAATGCAGAAACCTCATCAGCTACAGCCATTTTGTACTTGTTAAAGGGAGCTCCTGGGATTGATCTGTTGGGCGTGTCTCTATAATGTCCACTGAACAGAACTGAGTAGTTCTATCAATCTTCCTGGTAAGACATTGCCCTGCTTTCTGCATATCTGCTGTTCAGTCATTTACACTTATGTGTGTAAATGCAGTGAGCTCCTGGCAGCAGCAGCAGCAGATGGAGATTTCCCATGGTAGGCAGCTCTCATTGTTCCCGCTGTCCCCAGGAGATGGAGGCTGTAGTTCTTCCTGGTGGTCCCCTACAGCATCACCTGGGGCAGGTGGTTTGGCTTCTGGCGCACAGGTGCAGCAGAGATATACTCTGACCTCAGTGCTTGGTGCTAGACAGCAGATGCAGCAGGCAAAGCACTTGGATTAGCAGGGTAAAAAGGAAGATGGTCCATGGGCAGTAGGAAAACAGCTGGGACAGCTGGTGGGATTTGCTCAGGAGCTCCAGCTGACAAGCAGGCATTGGGCTGTGAGTGGGAGAGCTGCTGTGGGAGGGGTGAGAGCAGCAGCTTGGCTGTTCCCACACTCTCTGGCCTCTGCCTGAGATTTCGCTGCGGCATTGAGTGCGTCCGAGGGAGTGCTGACCCAGGGCTGGCTTTACAGACGGTCTGCAGCAATCAGGCACTCGAGCATGGATGGGCACAGCTCCTGGAGTGATTCCTGAACAGCTCCATTCTGCACCATGGCCCTTGTGCCATCCTGGATTTGCTTTCTGTTTTTTCTTGCAGGATGAAAAATCCTCACCTGCGAGCCAAGCTGGCTGAAGTGTTGGAAGCTGTGATGCCTCACTTGGATCAGGCTCAGAACCCACTCGTCTCAACTGTGTTTCATCGCAAGCGAGTGTTCTGCTCTTACCAACACGCTGCCCACCTGGCCGAGGCACTCATCAAAGTCTTCGTGGATATCGAGTTTACAGGTAAGCGCGGAACAGAAGAGTTGTGTTCCCTGTGTAGCACTTGTGGGGGACTGTCCACTTGAAAGGCTCTTTGGCTTGTGCCCAGGTGACCCACACCAGTTTGAACAGAAGTTCAACTACCGCCGTCCCATGTATCCCATCCTGAGGTACATGTGGGACACCGATTCCTATCGGGACAGCATAAAGGTGAGGCAAGAGGTGCAAGTTTGAGTGCGCCCATGTGAGTGTGCAGCTCTGCATGGAGCACGTGGGTCCATGTCCTGCCATTGGAACTGTGCTGCAGAATTCGCTGTTCTCCCTTTCCTTGCAGGCTCTGGCTGATTATGCCTCAGAGAACCTGGAGGCAATGAATCCCCCTCTCTTCTTGCGCTTCCTTAACCTGCTCATGAACGATGCCATTTTCCTGTTGGATGAAGCCATACAGGTACGACTGAGCTTGCGTTCCATCAGGACCACGTAAACAAGTTCGCACTTCCCTGGTGTGATACCGACCTCCAGAACAGGGCCAGCTTGCCTGGCCCTGCCTGGTGAATCTCTGCAGTAGGTACTACACAGGAAGCAATCCCAAGATGGTGTGGCCAACGCCCTGGGAGAAGGGGTGAAGGCAGGAGGAAGGGGGGTCTGGGGCCCTGTCTGCAGGTTACCCTTCCTTCCTTTGGGTTCAGGAGGCAGCTCAGAACCAAGAGGAGCAAAAGGGCTTTTTCAGATCCAACAGGAAGCACGCTGGGAAGTCTGCCTGTTGCTGATCTGGATACACTCAGGCTTAAACAATCATTGTGGATTTTGATTCTCAAACCCCCTTGGCCTTTCTGCAAGTGTTTTATCCTAATAAAGGCCTTTTGTCTCCAGGCAGTTCTCCTTTGGGATCACAAGGGAATTCCAGGTGCCCTCATGTCCCTGGTGTGTGTTGAATGTCTCTCCACTCCTTTCAGAGCTGCTGTTGCTGCTAGAAAGGGCTTTTTTTGGGGAGCTGTTACCTGCCAGAGAACTGATTGCCAGAAGGCTGGCAGATAAGATGGGTGATATGGATGTTACCTGACTGGTTTTGAGCATTTCTGGACCTCCTTGGCATTGCCATCCAACCAAACAGTCCATGTGTTCTGTCTTGCAGTACCTCAGCAAGATCAAAGTTCAGCAGATCGAGAAGGACCGAGGCGAGTGGGACAGCCTGTCCCCAGAGGCTCGCCGCGAGAAGGAGTCCAGCCTGCAGATGTTTGGTCAGCTGGCACGTTTCCACAACATCATGTCCAATGAAACCATTGGCACTCTGGCTTTCCTGACTTCAGGTAGGTAAAACAGCCCCTCCTGCCTGCCTGGACCTAGAGAAGAGCCCTGCCAGGGAGTGAGCAGGCAGGAACTTGGTTTCAGTGTGGTCAAATCAGGATGGAATTGCTGTGAATCTCTGCAAACTGTTGTTTTCCTTTCCAGAAATCAAGTCCCTGTTTGTGCATCCTTTCCTTGCTGAGCGCATCATCTCCATGCTCAACTACTTCCTGCAACACCTGGTTGGGCCTAAAATGGGAGCTTTGAAAGTGAAGGATTTCAGTGAGTTTGACTTCAAGCCGCAGCAGCTCGTGTCTGACATCTGCACCATCTACCTAAACCTTGGGTAGGTGACGAGGGGAGTGAGCCTGTCGGTGGCAGGAGCCATCCAGGAGCCATCCTGGGATATGGATACTGGGAGAGAAATGCTTAGTTACACTCAAGCTTTTCTTTAGCTTTTAGTTCTTGCTATGGGAATGTGGCTGCTGTGGGGACTGTTCTGCAGCCCTGATAAATGGGGATTCTTAGACCTTTTCTCTCGTGTAACCTGTGGTGCAGGGATGAAGAAAACTTCTGTGCCACAGTCCCCAAGGACGGCCGCTCCTACTCACCGACGCTCTTTGCCCAGACCGTGCGGGTTCTGAAGAAGATCAACAAGCCTGGCAACATGATAGTGTCTTTTAGTAACCTGGCTGAGAGGATCAAGGTGAGCACTGAAGGGAATTTAACATACAAAAAAAGATGGAGCTGGTTCCCTGTGTCCTTTTCCCTCTGTGTATTGCTGCATCTTTGCTGTGGAGCTGGATTTCTGGGAGTGGAGCTTTGTCCAAGGTCCAGCTGGGGCAGCTGGGAGGGCTCCCTGCCTGCACGGACCTGTGAATGCTCCCTGGTTTTTAAAAAACAGGGAGGCTGAATCCCTCAAAGCCGTCTGTGCTCCCTAGTCCCTTGCAGACCGGCAGCAGCAGGAAGAGGAGACATACGCGGATGCCTGTGATGAATTCCTGGATCCAATCATGAGCACTCTGATGTTAGACCCCGTGATCCTGCCCTCCTCCCGCGTCACCGTGGACCGATCGACTATAGCCCGACACCTCCTCAGGTGTGCAGCACAGCCTTCCTACCTTGATACTTTTGGGGATCTATTTCATATATCCAATGACTCTTCCTGCCCTCTCTCTTTTTTTTTTTTTTTTTTTTTTCTTAGTTATTTATCAGTATCATCAACAAGGTCAATAGAAACATGCAGAGTTTTATACAGCACACTTCAATNTTTTTTTATCTCTAGCACCAGAATTGTCCAAGTAATCTCCTCGATGTTTTATTTTTCAGCGATCAGACAGATCCTTTTAATCGGAGTCCCCTCACTATGGACCAGATCAGACCAAACACAGAGCTAAAAGAGAAGATCCAGCGATGGCTTGCAGAGAGGAAAAAGCAGAAGGAGGAGGAGCTGCAGGACACACTGAATTAAAAAACAGGATCTCATCTCCAAACCTTCTGTCATGGGTGGGATCACAGCCATGCAGGGATAATGGCTGGAGCTGCCACCCTAATGATGACCACAATTAGTGCATTGCCACCACCTTTGGAGTCTCTTCTCAGATCTTCCCTGTTAGCCCTTGTTCTCTCTTTTCTTTTCAAGACTCTCTCTTTAATACTAAGACTTTCCACTGCACTACAGCTTTGAGCCTCAGCCTCTGGGGAAGAACACAGCCTCTTCATGGTGTGGTGCCCTGGCCCTCTATTACCTGCTCTTTGTGTTGGCCACGTTCTTTTCCAGCAACACCACACGCCTCCCTCTGTTCTGTGTTAAAACTGTAACCATCATTCACCTGGTGAAAGCAATGCCTCCAGCCGCTCCCAGAGCGGGATGGGGGGATGAACAGGGGGGGGACGTTTTGCCAACTTGTACATGCCAGGGGTGTAGCAAGGTTTACTTCTCCAATGAGTGTTGGAAATTAAACATAGAGATCATCTTACAGCTGGTGGTGGAGGTCTGGCAGTGCCGGGAGCTGTAAAAAAGCTTCTTCGGGCTTGGTGCAGGGACCGGGGTGGTCCCGCGGCGGGAGCGGTCTCGGCACTGCGCGGGTCTCGAACCCGCGGATGCGGCCCAGCTCGGCCCCGCCCCGCGCACGTGGCCCGGGGTCCTCTCTGCGGGCTGCCCGCGGCGAACGCCGGGTGCAGTGGCCAGCGGTGACATTGAGTGCGCGCAGCGATGGCCAAGGCCGCACAGGGGCTCGTGCAGCGGCTCGTGCANGGGGAGCGAGAACGGGCCGGGGGGAGCGGAGCGGAGGGGATGGGGATGGGGAACAGGGCTACGGGCAGCGGGGCCTGGGCCCGGGGAGGCCTCGCGGGCTCCCGCCGTAAGGAAAACACCGTCCGCTCCGCTCCCCCTCCCCGCAGCCGCCGTGACGTACTCGAAGCCGCGCTTGGCCACGTTCTGGTACTACGCCAAGGTGGAGCTAGCCCCGCCGACCCCCGCCGAGATTCCCCGGGCCATCGACAGCATGAAGGGCCTGGTCAGGGCCTTCCAGAGCGGCCGCCTGGCGCAGCTCACTGTCAAGGTACCGGCCGGGGCGGGGTGTGACGGTGCCGAGGGACAGCTCCAACGGGAGCCTCCTAGCCACCCAGGAAATGCTCTGTTCCTGCCTTTGGAAACAGTGGGAACTGTTGTCAACGACATATGGAGCTCATGGAGTTCAGGGGCCGAGAGTTTAAAGCGTTTTGTTTTATCGGCTTTGCTTTAACTCTTTCCTGCCTGGCCCAGGCTGTGATTGTTCCCCTCTGGTCCCATCGTCTTCTGTCCCAGGGAAGGGAGTATCTATCTGTAGGTGGCTGAATGAGCCTGGCCCTCCGATTAGCTGTGTCATCAGTTGGCCTTGAAATTAATGTGTTTCCCATGGGTGGGCTAAGAAATGATCCTTGAAAGGGCTGTAAAAAGCCACGAACAACAGCTGACAGTGTACTTAACGTTGTAGAACATCTCTGTGATGGGATGTGTTGAGGGGTGGCTGAACACAGCAAACACTCTGCTCCACTTCTGGGTTTTTGCCTTGAGAACTGCTGGAGGGCATGGATGTGGCAGTGGGAGTAAGGGAGAAGCTGTTGCGGGAGCCTGCGATCTAACCAGTGGCTTTTTCCTTTCAGGACGCACTGAGAAACAGCCTGGTGGCCACGGAGGTGCTGATGTGGTTTTACATCGGGGAGATCATCGGCAAGGGCGGCATCGTTGGGTACAATGTGTGAACACTCACCTCAGCAATGCCAGCGGCGCCACAGTGCAGGGTCTGTAATGGGGTCTGTGACAATAAAGCCAGGAGCCCATAGCGAGCTGTTGTGGTCTTTGTCTGGCACTCTGACAGGTGCCAGCCTGTCCTGGGGGCGGTGCCGGTGGGGATGGCTCCTCAAGAAGGGTCTGAGGGCCAGTCCCAAGGGTGCCAGAGCTGCTTTGGTGACACCACTTTTGGTCACCAGAGCTCTGTTTGCTCTGGGATACTCACTGTGCTTCAGCTGTGGCTCCAGGGGAGGTCTGAGGCTGCAAAGGGGTAACATTCCTGAATGTACTTCCCATCAGCGAGTGGGAACCAAAACCAAATTCCAGTACTTTTTACATTACCAAAGGCAATTTCCATGGTTTATGCCATAGGGAATGTAGCATGGTTACAGGCAGCTCTGCTGGTTTGGCGTCTGACTGGTGCAGTGGAAGCCTGTGTAAGTAAGCAGAGCTTTGCTGCATGTGTCACCTCAGCTCCCACCGGCCAAAGGTTGAGCTGTCCAGGGTTCTACCACCTTGCTCGTTGTCAGCCAGATCTTGTAGGGTTCTCTACAAAACCTGGTGAGTCACCTATACTCTGACATGTTCAGAAAATAATTTGTAGAAGTTCTCTGAAGCTAGCAGCCTGTTTTTACTGTCTTAAAAGATGCTTTTAGTCAGTATTGCTCCTTGTTGATACTGTTGTTGTCTCAGCTGCTCCTTTGCTCCTCTGCGCCTTGTGTCGTGCACACCAGTGGCCCTGATGTCTCTGGGGTGACTGTGCCAGTGGCACATCACTTGCTCCTCTCCCTGCAGCAGAACTGGCCTTCTCAGCACATCATCCCAGTAGGAGGCCTTGTGCGCTTCTGACAGGGAGTGCAGGTGAGCTCACACACTCCAGATGTGGTAACCAGTAGGTTGTTTGTGGCATGGATGGAAAGCTTTTCTTTTTTCTTGTTAAAAAGAAGGGTTCCTGCCCCAGCAGCTCTGGGTCACAACTGGTCGCAGGTCACTTCTATGCCACAGATGGGAAAACTGAGGCTCAGTGAACTCCCCAGCTTCTGTGGGAGTCTGAAACAGGAGCAGCGACTGAACCTGTGCTTCCAGCTCCCTGCCCAGCCTGCGTCCTGTGCTTGCTTCTCCCACCAGCCTGGCCAGGACACCATGACTGCCTCGCATGGCCCTCCTCCCAGTGCTGCGGAGGGCATTGTGATTGCTCACTCCCATGGAGGAGGTGAGGCATCCTCCCAAAGAGCCCCAGCAAACCTGAGCTTTTTGCTCCTGTCATCACAAACCCTTCACCCAGCAGGTAGAGAGACCAACGAGGGGAATGGGCCAGGCCCTGCTGTGGGAGCCTGCAGCATATGTTCCTTAAAGAGAGAGAGATCCCATATGGGATTTAGTGGAAGGAGGATTCTGAACCCAAGAGAACCTCACTGAGAGCAAGGCTGTCTGATCTGGCTCCAAGACCTGCCTCTTCCTCTCTGACTTTTCTTGCCTGCACGTGCCCCTCTCGAGGCAGCAGCTTACACCAGCACTGGCCTGGCAAATGCTTTGGTGGGAGGATGGGATTAAGCCTCACTAGTAAAGCATGGGAGAGCTCAGAAATGCTCCTGTCCCTTTCACAGTCCCTAGAGAGGAAGAAACCATCTAATTTTAGTTCTCCTGGGAAGTCCTCGGGAGAAGTCCCCCACAGCCCCGCTCCCACAGCAGAACCCCAGGCAGAAGCATCATCTGTGACCCCCAAAGGGCTCCAGCAGCTTGTCCGCAACAGTGTCTGGCTGCCTCTCTCGGAGACAAACAGCCTCCCCCCCGCCCCTCGCTCCTTCCCTGTCCTCAGCTGATGAACTTCGGAGGAAAATGGGTATTTTATGTCCCCAAGGAGATGGATTTATCCGTGTGTTTGCAGTGCTGTTCTCAGAGAACACGGCGGGCACTTGTTGGATGTTAACCCTGTTCTTGCTGTGCTGTGCACGACGGGGTTTCCAGCCCGGTGCTATCGCCGTCACCTCCCTCCCGGGGGTGGCACCCAGCGGGACGCGGCACCGGCGGGGCGCGGGGCCGCAGGTAGGACAGGGCCGGGGCCGGGAGGGTAGGGCGGAGCCGCCCGCCCTCGGTACCACAGCTCGGGGCCGCGGTCCCCCTGCAGGGAGCGGCTCGTCCCGGGCCGGGCACCGGAGGGTCTCGGCGGCGCGAGGTCCTCGCGGGGGCTGCGGGCTCTGCCATGCCGGGCCCGGGCCCGCGCTCCGCATACGACCCAGCGCTATGCAGGGGGTCGGCAGCGCCGCATATGCCGTATGCGCGGTCCTGGGCGCCGGCGGCTCGTTCTCCCGCTCGGCATCGCCGTCAGGGTTATCCGGGTTGCTTGCGGCTCGATTATACGTCAGGCAGGTTCCGGGGCTGGCTCTCGAGGAGCCCCGCACCTGTATGACACTGCGAGCTATGAGGGGCCGCGGCGGCCCGAGGCTGCGCTATCCATGACGGGAGGCTGCACTAGGGCTCGGGCCTGGGGCCCTGCATATCGCCCAGCGTTATGCCGGGCTAGCACTGATCGAGCATGGCTTATTCATGTGTCCGGGCGGAGGGATGGCGGAACCCCACAACCTGCATGGTACCCGCTGTTATGCAGCGCCTCCGCGGGCCGGCGAAGCGCTATGCAGGGCGCGGGGCGCGGCCCGGCCCCGCTCTCTGGCTCGTCGCCTCTCAGTAAAGATGGCGCACAGCGGTCGGTGGCGCTTCCCCGCCCGGCCCGGCAGCGGCGGCTGGGGCCGCCGGGGCCCGGGAGGGTCCCGCCTACGAGTG